>CM039680.1:2183549-2421049 GCA_022537955.1 Schmidtea mediterranea
TGTGCGTCTTCGTGTGAATATTTGTATATTATTGAATAAACACAAAATAGCAAATTCAGATAAATAAGTTTCAGTTCTTGTCAGTTCTAGATTCTTCAACTATTTGTTATAGATTGTTTCCAATTGCTGTTTCCAATTCTTTTATTTACCGTTCCTTCTTCGCCTTGGATTTTCAATTTATATTTACTGTGATTTTTAATTTATATAGTTAATTATGTTTAATTTAGTAAATTTTTTATGATAATAATAATAATAATAATAATAATAAATCTAAGAAAGACGGCAAGGTTTTAATAATTGAAAAACGCTAACTGTATCTTCTATAAAATAACATTTCACTATATATTTCGACCGTAAATCAGTCTTCTACAGGCTAGAAATCACATTATCAAAATCTAAATGAAAAAAGGAAAATCTAAACAAATTAATCAATATTATTCGTATTTAACCAGTATTACAAAATTTAATTTTAATTTTAAAAAATAAAAAACCCAAACATTCATTAAATTTAAATATTTAATAAAATTTAAATAAAAAATTAATTAAATTTAAAATCGCAAAATAAAAGTTTAAATTTAAAAATTATTTTTAAAAAACATCAAAAGCATCATATCAATAATTTACATTCAATTACTTAAATACATTCAAAATACATGTAAACTGAACATTTTGAGCATTAATTTTAGGATTTAAAGATTTTATCAACAACGCCTCGCAAGTTATTCTTTCCAAATAAGTACTGAGATTTTTTAAATTATCTTGAAGTTAGACATACCTATTTTTTACTTGTATATTTCCTAATATGATCACTAATTTGAGTCAATCCATTCGGTTGACAATGCTCAAGAACTCGAGTACAGAGGTGACGAGAAGTCTCTCCAATGTATGTGGTATTAAAGCCATTACATGAAAATTATTAAACGAGCTCAGAACAAATACCAAATGTGGTTGGAGACTTACTAATGAACATACTTCTTACTTTGCAAGACATTGAAACAATCCTAAATTGAGTTTTTCTACGTGTATGAGGATCCTATTCTTAAATTTTCTGAAACCCTCTGAATAAGTCAATACCAACACACATTTGGTTTAATGTGTTTTGATCGATTTTTTTCACCTTTTAAACTTGACAACTTACGAATTTCAGAGTCAAAAGAATATTACGCTTAAGAAAAGATTTAGAATATTCATTTTTAAGTATCAATGCAACCAACGAGTCCACACTTTTAACTGAGTTAACAAACGTGGAAGATAGAGACCATGAGCAAAATACTAATTCTCTCACAATATTCTGTTTATACTTAAATTCACAAAAGCTCTCAAGCGTAGCATATATATTGTAAATTTAAACTTTTATTTTGCGATTTTAAATTTAATTAGTATTTTATTTATATTTTATTAAATATTTTAATTAAATGAATGTTTGATTTTTTATTTTGTAAAATTAAATTTTGTATTACGTGTTGAATACGATTATTATTTATTAATTTCTTTAGATTTTCCTATTTTCATTTAGATTTGTTAATGTGATTTCTAGCCTGAAGTAGACTGATAAACGGTGGAAATATTTAGTGAAATGTTTTTTTATAGAATATACAGTTGTCGTTTTTCAATTTAAAATAATAATAATGATAACAATAGAATAATAATAAGAAGAAGAATAATAATTTATGATTGTAAAATTTATGAAAAGAGCTCAAAGATTTAGAACAAATAAATCACGTTCAATTGTATGATATGAAAATGATCAAATAATTTTATGGAAAATTTGCTCGGCCTTTCAACCAATGAAATGGCTCAGCATATTTGTTAGTAAACTTTGAGTAGCCGTAACAGAGCAAACACGCATTGACCAGTCACTAATTTGTATTTCACCATAACAAATTACCATAATATATAAAATCAGAAATAGTTACACATTAATTAAATGAATAATGTCCTCTTCCAAATCTGATATACCTTTTCTGAAAAGGATTGTTTCTTCCAAATCGAATAAAATCTTCTCCCAAAGTGACTCTGTCCCTACTGCGTTGTGATATCCGTTTATCCCCAAGTTGAAATTCCGACCAAGATTCGATCCCACACAAAGTGACCAAGCAGACAAGAAACCCGATTCTGATTCCGATCATCTAGAACTCAAATATAATTTCATCAATCAAACACTACCAAACTCACTATTTGATGTCAAACTAAAAGACATTATGATCAAAGTCTATTTATAATCCACTCATATCTGTTCCTTCCTTTATATGCTATTCAATCAAATCTGAAGGAATTTTGAATTGGCTTCTGATTTCTTAGTCAACATTTTTATGTTGTTGCTATTGGTCAGTAGGTAGAAATGAGTGTGCTACACCAAGCGAAGTTCAGATAAATTCCACTATAATTCAATTTGATACATAAATCAACTTATTGGAATTTATTTTTTGTGAAAATAAATGCATTTCAGCCATTTTTTAAAAGTCTGCTAAGTAAGTTATTTTTTATAGTTATAAAATTTAAAGTTATAAAATTGTAAGAGTGGAATGATTTCATAAGGAAATATGATCATAATTCAAGCTCTTAAATATAACTTTGATCAACTATTTCATATATATTGTTATTAATATATATGAATTATTAATAAGTTTTAACGGATAAATTATTATAACTGTACTTATTTTTTCTCAAAAGGTTTTTATTAGCATTTTTCTAACAAATTTAATATTATTTCCACAATTTAATTATTATTATCTTTTACAAATTTAATAGTATTATTAAATATTATTACTATATATTTTCTAGCAACTTTATTAATATTATTTTTAATATTATTTTTATTATTATTATTGTTGTTATTATTATTATCTCTCAGTATAAGTGTAAAACTGGGATTGCTTAGTGGCATCATAAATTATTATACCAGATAAGTGAATAACGAAATTAGCCCTTGCTGCAAAGTAATAATTATATTGTTGAAAAAATTTTAGATTATTAAATAATCCTCTTCAGTTTCTTGCAGAATGGTTATATTCGATGAGTAAGTATAAAAATATTCCATCAAAATTTATTTTTTTTGTTTTTTGAACAATTGAGCAAGTGAGAAAATCGAATACCGATTGCTTCAAGAAGAAACCTTTTCGTCTTGGAAAAAGTTAACCCGAGTTCGAGCCTGGATTGAAAGATTTGTTTCCAACATCAGAAAAATAAAAGCAAAAATAATAAAAATAGTACTGACGATTGAGGAAGCAAGAATGTCAGAATTTCATACCATAAAAATGAAACAATCAAAAGATAAGTTGACACCAATTTTGGAAGGCACGGAGGTATTGCGGAGCGATAGTAGATTAATTCATTTAATCTTACAAACGTTGAGTAGCAAATTTGATCATTCTAGATATTTATGAATATTTTAACGATTACTCGGGGGTCCAGCATGTATTAAGTGTCTTAAAGGAAAATTACTGGATTTTGAATGTTAAAAAATTGATAATAAACTGTGAGTCAAGCTGCAAAGGATGTAGGCAGAGAACAGCCAAAGGAAAAACTCAAGTGCTGGTACCTCTTCAGCTTTTAGATTGGCGGAACATTTGTGTATATTTGTTGATACGGCAATTGATTTCATGGAACCGTTTGAAACCCGAGCGAGACGAGAAAAAGCAAGGAATAAAAGATACATGTGTTTATTTATATATTTGAAAACACATGCGGTTCATATAAAAACGGCTTATGGACTTGATACGGATACGTTTATTATGGCATTTTTGAAGTTTACTTCCCGTTGATGAATTCCATATGTTATCTGAAATTGGCAAAACATTTGTTGGGTCTACTTCTCAGATAAAAAATATATGGTGATCTATAATAGAAGGTAAAAAAGGAGTTGTCGAAAAATGAATGTCGGTGACTGTTTAAACCGACGTAAGTATCCTATTTTGGAAGGGTTTTCGACGTTATGATAAATTCAGTCAAATGGGTCATAGAAAGCGTAATGGATAATTCAGATGTCAATGATGAAGAGTTAGTGAACGTTTTCGCTAAACCGGAGATGTTGATAAACTCCCGACCACTAGTAATACAAGTGGCTGTTACAAAAGAGGATGCAGAAATACCACCAAATCACTTAGTAATATTTGTATGCAAGAGTGAAGCAGATGGCAAGATTTCCGAATCAAAAAAACTTGTGTATACACCAGATGGAGAATGATACAGAGACTAATGAAAATGTTTTGGCAGAGATGGATGAAGGAAATAGTTCTCTGTTGGAGGTATATACCGAAGTGGAACGTGGAAAAAGAAAATATTAGAACTGATCCACATGAAAAATAAATTTAAGAATCTGTTACAAGTAATCGAGTTATTTGGTGCGGTTTTTTGGAATTTTATGTTGGTTTTGATTATCAAGTGTTGTTTTATCACGTTGCTTAGGAAGCTGTTGTTTTTGAATAATTGGAATTATTTTGAATTTATCTAATTAAATTTTCTTTGTTAATTTGGAATATTTTGATTTTGTTTGGTGATAATTCAATCATGACTGAATGTTAAGTTATTGGACACGTTCAATGGTTTACTTGAAGAATGGATATGAATTTATTAGTGTTGACAATGAACGCTGTGATAAAGATATATTTGTTCATTTTAAATCTATTGCTGCCACAAACACAATTTTGTTACCGGATGGTGAAGAAATATGTTCTTGATTCTGGAGATATTGTATCACATACTGAACCAATTTATGAAGGCTTTGCGTTGCTTCATGCAATTTGCAGAATGGATTTGGCTGAAAGAGATTTGACCGATTAATTAATGAAAATCCGGACAAAGCGAGGTTACAGTTTACATTTAAAGCCAAAAAAGAAATTGTCCAAGATATCAAACAAAAATTATGTTATATTTCTCTTGATTTTGAACAAGAAATGCAAACTTCAGTCTCTTCATCGTCACTTATAAGGAGTTATGAACTTCAAGATTTTCAAGATGTTACTATTGAAAATGAAAGATTCAGAAACGACATATCGCAGTCTTCATTCAGGAATATGCAAACAAAGAAGCTTTATGTCACAGATAGAATTCAACATATTTTTATTTTTTTTCTTGTTGATCTTCTGCATTATATTTTATTTTTATGTATACTTATTTTATTTGTTTGTTTTCGAGTTTTTAGTTTGGTAACTTGATGTTTGTGTTGATTATTTTAAATTATCTTGATGCACCGATTTTACCACGTAAATTTAAAAATTCCTCTGACTATTCGGTTTTAGCCCAACCCTATTTTCTCGGCCTTCCAACCAATGCGAGGGCTCAGCAGAGCTAATACATATCGATGTGTGACTCATTTATATTTCACCATAAGAAATTATCATAATAGTTTAAAACCAGAAATAATTACACATTAATTAAATGAATAATGTCCTCTTCCAAATCTGATATACCTTTTCTGAAAAGGATTGTTTCTTACAAATCGAATAAAAGCTTCTCCCAAAGTGACTCTCTCCCTACTGCGTTGTGATATCCATTTATCCCCAAGTTGAAATTCCGACCAAGATTCGATCTCACACAAAGTGACCAAGCAGACAAGAAACCCGATTCTGATTCCGATCATCTAGAACTCAAATATAATTTCATCAATCAAACACTAACAAACTCACTATTTGATGTCAAACTGATAAACTTTGACATCAAAGCTTATTTATAACCCACTCAAATCTGCCCCCCTCACTTATATTCTATCCAATCAAATCTGAAGGAATTTTGAAGTGGTTTCTGATTTCCCTGTCAACATTCAGTCAAGTTCAGCCAGTATATAACAAATATAAACGTAATGTTGCGCGTTTTTAATCCCGAGTGTATGCATTATATTTGAGTGCTCTTCTTTGTAAACCGAACGTAAATATAATGATTGATTGGATTACTTCCGCTTTAATGATTTAGCAACATCAGCCAGAAGGTTGAGATGTGGGTAAAAAGGTAAAGGATATATAATTTTTCATCGGTAATCAAGTTAGTAAGAAGAAAACCCATTCTAGTTGTTTCAATCATTGCGCACCTGTTTAGGGGTTTCCGACCTTTTTGTACAGTGCCAACATAGAATTAGTGAAATGAATTAAAACAATAATCAAGTTGGCGCTTAATGAGGAGTTGTCATTGACAACACCGTTACGCCTAACAATTATAAATTAAGTCACACTCAAAGTGCCAAAAATATGGATGCAGGTTTAAAATTTTTTTAACCTAACATCCTATTTAGATCAATATTATTAGTCTAAAAACAATTGAAAATAAAGGAAACACGAAAATTTTATTTAAAATTTATCTAAAAAAATTAAAAACTAGATCTATAGCTTCAAAAAAATAAATCTTCAATTTTTGTTACTTATTTTTTCATTGTTATTTAATAAGCTAATATTTTTTTATTTCTTTATTGAATTTTTAAAAATATTTATTGCTTAATATGATTAATTAATATCAGATTACTTTTAGGCAAAAATTCTTGATTAAAACATTCATTTATAATTTCTAAAAATATTACAAATAATTAAGCTGAATTGCCGATTGTTTTAATAAATCACCTTGTTTATTTGACGGTAGCTCCTATCATCGAGTATACAAACACAATTTAAATATCTAATGAATGATTCAAGAATATTAACCCTTAGAAGTCCAGTTGAAATTAAAGAAAGGTATTTAATAAGTTTCTGTTATTTTCCAATTATTGATAATTTATTTATTTGATATTGAAAATTAATTAAATTTTTCATAAAATATTTATAAAATTTTGTTAAATGCAATTCTATTTCAGTGAAATACTTGACAAATATTTAGAGAAACGTGTAACAAATATAGAGAAATCAATTAATGTTTTGACAAAGGAATTTGTCGGTTATGCCCGTAGGACAGCAAAGTTACGAAATAATGGTTTAGAGAATTAGTATAATGTAAATTCTACAATAAAATACTTGCAGGAGATGAAGTGTCAAACATACTGCGCAATTACACATTAACTCAGGAATTCAATGATACATCTAATGACTCTCTCAATAAGTTTTCTAATATTTTATCGGTTGTGGAAGATTTCCGAAACACAGAAGTATATTTTAATTGACTAGCAAATGAATTGAGCTTTACCCGATTTCTCGGCCGTTCAGCTCGACAGAATCAAAGTCCATGTGATCCAGCCGTTGATCGAATGTACGAATCAGCTGAAAAATGTCAAAGTAAACCGAAAAATCCCGTTTGAATGAATCGTGAATGAATTTCTTTTCAGAAAGAGATCAAAAAGGATTTTGCAGCAAGGAAAAAGGAAATCGCAGCTCATGGGAAATTGGAAAAGAGCCAGCAGCTCGGTGGAACAATGACTCAGTCTGAGGCAAAGGTAAATCGGAATATTTTATTCAGGGGGGGCAGAAATAATTTCCATTTCTTGTGAAATGTTTTGAAATGACTTGATTTGATTTTTAATTAATTTTGATTTATTGATTAATTTTAATTAATTAATTTTAATCAATCCATTTTTCTATATTCAAATTTTAATTAAATAACTTAAATTTCATTGTTTAGTTTGTGGGAATAATTATTGATTGTTTAATTTTATTTATTAATTGATTTTTTAAATAATTATAAATATTATTTAATTATTAATTATTTGAAATATTTTAATAATAATTATTTTTTATTTTTTATTGATTGTTTAATTTTATTTATTAATTGATTTTTTAAATAATTATAAATATTATTTAATTATTAATTATTTGAAATATTTTAATTATAATAATTTTTTATTTTTTATTGACTGTTTAATTTAATTAATTGATTGATTTTTTAAATAATTATAAATATTATTTAATTATTAATTATTTGAAATATTTTAATTATAATAATTTTTTATTGATTTTTTAATTTTATTTATTAATTGATATTTTAATTTATTATTAGTCATTTTTTAGTTTTTGGGAAATTTTATTGATTGTTTAATTTTATTTATTAATTGATTTTTTAAATAATTATAAATATTATTTAATTATTAATTATTTGAAATATTTTAATTATAATAATTTTTTATTTTTTATTGACTGTTTAATTTTATTTATTAATTGATTTTTTAAATAATTATAAATATTATTTAATTATTAATTATTTGAAATATTTTAATTATAATAATTTTATATTTTTTATTGATTTTTTTAAATTTTATTTATTAATTGATATTTTAATTTATTATTAGTCATTTTTTAGGTTTTGGGAAATTTTATTGATTTTTTAATTTTATTTATTAATTGATTTTTTAAATAATTATAAATATTATTTAATTATTTATTATTAGAAATATTTTTTAATTATAATAATTCTAAAAATATTTTATTTATTAATTGATCTTTTAAATAATTATAAATATTATTTATTATTAGAAATATTTTAATTATAATAATTTTAAAAATATTTTTAATTTATTATTAGTCATTTTTTAGTTTTAGGAAAATTTTATTTATTTTTTTATTTTTAATTAGCCATTTTTAATTTTAATTATTAATTTATTTTTTAAATAAAATTAATTATAAATATTATTTAATTATTTATAATTAGTAATATTTATATTTTATAATTTAAAAAAATATTTTTAATTTATTATTAGCCATTTTTTTATTTAAATTTTTAATTGATTTTTTAACAAAAATTAATTATAAATAATTTTTTAATTATTCATATTTAATTATATTTAAATTTTATTGATTTAAAAAATATTTACCAGTTTATTTGATTTTATTTGATTTATAATAAAATTAATAAAAAAATTAATTATTTATTATGATTATTAGAAATACATATTAATTTTTAATTATATTATAATTAACTAAATAATTATTATTTTGCAAAAAAAATTAATTTACAATAATTATAAATATTATTTAAATAGTCATTTACAATAATTATAAATATTATTTAAATAGTCATAATTAGAAATATATTGATTATAATTTTTATTGTATTTTAAAAATATTTTTAATTTAGTATTTGCCATTTTATTTATTTTTTTAAAAAATGTTTATATATTTAATTATAGATATTATAATTATTATTTAATAATATTTTTTCTTTTAAATATAAAAATTTTTTGATTTTTTATATTTAAAAATATTTTTTATTTATTACTTGTTTTTATTTAATTTAAAATAAAGTGTATTAATTAAATAATTTTATTTAAGATTTATTGGTTTTTATTCAAAATAAATTATTAATTATGTAATAAAAAATAATTTTATTGAATTATATTTTGAATTATTTTTTATAAAATTTATAAAATGAATTAAGTTTATTATTATCCATTTTTATTTAAAAAATTATTGATTTTTAATAAAAAATTATTAATTATAGATAATTTATTTATTATATACATTTGTTAATTTTTAATTGATTTAAAAAAATATGTTAATTGATTTGTAATAAAAATAATAATGATTTTAATTAATTATAATTTTGTAATATTTTATTTTATTATTTATAATTTTAATTGATTAAATAAATATCAATATAGAATAATTTTAATTATTATAAAATTATTTTAATTAATTATTAAAATTACAAATTTATTTAATTTTAATTATCATTATATAATTTTTATTTATTTTGTATTTATTATTAGTATCCTTTTTTAATTATTATTTCTTGTTATTTAGTTGCATTTATTGATTTTTAATTTATTATTTGAATAAAATTTTAAATTCTAAACAAATTATAATTTTTCTTTAATTATTGATTTTAATAAAATTTAGTTAATATTTAAGATTCTAAATTTATCAATTTTATTTATTAATTTTATATGCAATTTTTTAAATTAATATATAATTAATTGTATAATTAGTTTATTGATTTTCATTAAATATTTATCATTTTAATATTTTTTATTTTTAAATTCAATTATCTTGGAAATTTTGTATTATTTAGTTTTTGTTACATAATCAATAATTTGAAAACATCTCAAGCTCAAACTGCAAACATGTAAATGATTCATATTTCACGTTTCACGCAAAAAGAAATTTTGTCTTAATCTCGGGTGAGGAGGGGGGAGGGGCTCAGAGCCAACTATAGGAGTCCATGGCAAAAAATATGAAAACTATTGAAAATAATACCTAAATAATATCAAACATATAAATTTATAAATATATAAAAAATGCAATTGATATTGATATAATAAATTGATATAATAAATTGATATAAAAATTGATATTTTAATAATATTATTGCTATTTTATATGAATGAGGAAGAAATTAATGAAAATATAAAATGTCAGCAAAGTATTATATAGACACAATCTATCTGAATTCCACCATGTTTAAACAGCATTTCAATTGTTTATCTCATATCTCTTTCGTCAAATTCTCTATAGTTTTTTATCTATTCTTGGGGTTTTCGGTAAAATGTGAGATCAATAATTATTGATCTTACTCCAACGTTGACAAAAGACGAATCTAGACAAATTTTATTGATCAGTACAATTGATTACAATTCGCCAAGAATACAATATTACAATAATGACTATTGAGTGATTATTACAATCCACGTCTTTAATAAACATGGAATATTTCTTGTTCCTTTTTCCAATTTGGAAATACTCGGAATTCGTCTCAAATAATTTTAATAGCTAGTTTAAACTGTTCAATTTGCCACGATTTTCTCTCCTTATTTCGTACCATATTTTGTCCGTTTCTGTCTTTATTGGTTTTTCTCTCCTTTTAAATTGTCTTCCAATCCAAGTTATGTTTCCGTTTTATAGTCTACCATCTAATGGCACTTGGAGATAATTATTTCATTCTGGGTTTTCTCGTTTTGTACAATACTTTTGGTCATCCACAGTTTTACATTATTTCTGACGGGTGTCGAGATACATTATTTTTTGACTTCCCGGCGATCCTTTTGTTATCTCGAATAAGCTTTCAAGAACATAAGATTTAAACTCAATTTTGTTTTTGTTGAATTCCTTGTCTTATTTCATTTTTTGATTTTCTTGTTTCCTTATGATTTTTAATCTTTTTCTCACTTCTGTTTCTCAGAACATTCAAACGGTGTTCCCTTTATTTTTATCCATTTTCCTTACTCATTTACGCCTTTTAATAATTATTTATGTACTCTCAACTCTATTCTGATCCATATTAGAAGTCTATAAAATGTGCCAGCTATTTATTTCTATTTTGTCTTATTGGATTTCTTGTTATTATTGCTTTGTCTAATTGCAGTCTCGACATTTCATGTCTTTCTTGGTTTGTTGTACTGTCATATTTGACTTTTTAGTTCTTACACGCGTCTGGCAACTATTCTTTTCTCATGCGATCCCGTCTGATCTACTCGAATTGATTATAACTTGATTATAATTACGCTGAATTATTCCTCCATCCGCTTTACTCTGAAGCTTCATTGTAAATTTGTTTATTTTTCCCATACTTTTAGACCGTTCAACCCTTCCTTTGTTCAACCTTAGCGAAAATCCAATTTCTTTCTTCTACTTTCCGATTTACTCTCTGGCTTTATTTGACTTTATTTTGATTTTGTTTTCAATTTTCAATAAACTCTTTAAATTTATGTGTCTCATTTCTTCTGTGTTATCTAACTTATTTCTCGTTTAAATCTTTAAACGAATTAAAGTTTGTAAACGATTACAATATGCTTTAAATAAGTTCTCCTTTCTTCGTTAGTCTTTCAATCGTTGATTCCAACAGTTATCCATAATGCTGAGTCTGAGCATTGGAACTCGACAATATCAATTCCTACCTTATAGCACGCTCTACAGATATTCCACGCTGCTATAGTGCAAGGCATTTCCTAGAATAAAGGAAGGGATTAAACCGTTAGCTCTGAAGGGATTCTTTGACGTAATTTAGCGAACCTTTAGCTATGGAAAATGATGCCTCATCATCATATGCTTGATCTCGGTCACATAGTATTTTCTGCTTCCCGCTCTCCTGAAATTTCAATCCAATTTCCAATCTCCATAGAAGTTATCAACTCAAATAGATACATATTCAAAGATTTGACTGCATCTCCATGTGAGGTTACCTTATTCCTTTCCTAAGCTTCTAGATCCATTCCATTCCCACAAACAATTGGAAAATAAATGTTCTTAACCAATATTCTATCTATAAAACTATAATCCACGGTTTGCTTTGAAGCTCCATTTACTGATTGGGCTAATGTTGTCCAATCAAAGGAGGCTAATAAATATTTTTATAGAGAATTTGAATGTCTGAAGATTTTTATTAAAATATAATAATAAATAAAATTGTTACTAAACTTTCGTTTTACTATTCTTTGTAATCCTTGAAGTCTTTCTCTGTTTCCGGTGGGACATTTATGTCGATTGCCTGTGGTTTATGGCCCCAACATTCTTCACTGACTATATATAGGTAATATGAAATGATACCAGTCCAATTGTATCAAATGTTACAGAGCCTCGCTTTGTTCTATGAATGATAATTTACATAAATACTTATGAAATTTATAATTAATTAACTGGAATGATAATATGTTCACTGATTCTAGATTATTATTATTATTATTATTATTATTATTATTAATAATTTTTATTATTATTATTATTATTATTATTATTATTAATTATTATTATTATTATTATTATTATTATTATTATTATTAATATTATTATTAATTATTATTAATTATTATTATTATTAATTATTATTAATTATTATTAATTATTATTATTATTATTATTATTATTTTTATTATTATTATTATTATTATTATTATTATTATTATTATTAATTATTATTAATTATTATTATTTATTATTATTATTATTATTATTATTAGTATTATTATTATTATTATTATTATTATTAGTATTATTATTATTATTATTATTAATTATTATTAATTATTATTATTATTATTATTATTATTATTATTATTAGTATTATTATTATTATTATTATTAATTATTATTAATTATTATTATTATTATTATTTTTATTATTATTATTATTATTATTATTATTATTATTATTATTATTATTATTATTATTATTTATTATCATTAATAAAATGGATCAATCATTCAATAGTAAAAATATCATGTTATCGATTAAAATTCAACTATTGATAATATATATAAAAATCAATATCCAAATATTTATGTCAAAGCTCTAATTATGCCAGGCTCGCGTCAACTCACAACTGGCAACTCTGGAAGCAACCAAGCAATCGGAACAACTTGGTAAAACTGTGACATCGTTTGAGAAATTGAAATTAGATACTTTACACAATGTCCTTCGCTCTTTCGTCCACATTGAGATGCTGTGGCACATGCGGGCGTTGGAGCGGCTTACAGAGGCATACAAGTCCCTCAACGGTATGGACACGCTGAACGATCAGAACCAATTTATAGACTCGATCAATAAATATCATTTCAAGGAATATCTCAATCAATCGACTAACAGTTTGAATCTCGCCGGACGGCGATCTCAATCAATGACAAACCTCAAGACGACAAACTCGTCCAGCCAAGGCGATCTGAGCAACAAGAACGAACTGAGGAACTCAGTTACATTCGAGGATCAGTTTTCTCGATCCAAAAGCTTCCAGAACGCGCCATCGAATCAATCAGGCGGATCAATCATGCGCCAGGGCACCTCACAGCCTAATGTCAACCAAAGCAAGCCTCCTGTTGCTAATGGTGGCACTGTGCATAGCAACCGCCCTGGAGAGAGCGAGGATGGCGATGATGATGAGTACACAGATGTGACTTATTGATTCCTATTGGATACTCCTGCTGACCTTTCTCTTTCAGGACTCCTCCTACACCGATGACGAGAATCCCACCTCGCAAACGGCATCAGCGAGGAGCGCTAACCGTAACGCAAACCATCCGGTTCCCAGCAAGCGTACAAAATAGAGTCAAAATCAATTATTTTTTACATTTATCGTTATATAGTTGATCAAATATATTATTATATTATCTTGATTTTTATTGATTATTGTTAATTATTGACTTTTATTAATTAGTAAATATTAAATTTTTAATATTGAATTATTGATTTTTATTAATTATTGAATTATTATTGATTATTGAACTATTAATTTTGTAACTTTTATTGATTTTTGACTAAATATTTTCCACGAAAGAAAAATTCGTATTCGAATTTTTGTGCACCAAATTTCAATTTTTTAAACTTGATCAACAGTTGCTTTCAAAAGGATTTCTGGACCAGCTGGGCAAATGGCAAAACCAGCAGGTCGCTTGGGCCTATTAACGTTTATTTTAAATTCAAATTACAAATCTCACACAACTTTACCAGGAAACCCTACTGTTATCGATACGACCAAACAAAACCTAAAACTGAAATCATTTCCAACCTCCCATCCGAATCAAAAAAAACAAAGCGCTCACACAGATGCGAGACAATTACGATTAATTAAATACACACAGACGCATGAAAATTTAAATTCAAAATTTAACACACATTGATGTATAATATTTTCAAAGGCCATGACTCATTCAAGGTAATTGGATGAGTCATAATATTTTTTTCTAAAAGTGCAAATTTTTCCAAAGTCATTTAAAAGTAGATCAAGGTCATTGGATGACTCATAATAATTTTTCAAAGTCATTCGATGAATCATAATAATTTTTCCTAAAAGTACAAATTTACTTGCTTGATTTTTCAGATGGATTAGTGAGCAACTATTACTTGGTCATTTGATGACATCCATAAGAGTTGTTGATATCCATGCCATTTGACATAGTATTGTTTATCCTTACCCACCTTTTTAGTTTTCAATATTTTCTGAATTCTGAAACACTGTAGATTTGGAAATAGCTTGTAATTCCTGTTCATGGAATTTCCCTTGTATTACATTGTTATCACTGTCTTTAATAACATACATTACAAGACTCTGTTTAGTATTAATTTTTGTAATTCGAAATACTTCATCACTCCAATTACTATCGAAACTTTTGATGAAAGTTGAACCAAATATTTTACTAATTTTAACGTAATTACCAACTTTAAATTTGGTTTTGTAATTTTTATAACTTTTTTAGATCGTACTGGTGTTTTTGAGCTGATATATACGGGTCTTAAACCATTCAGACCTTGATGTGATGAATTATTATAACTAACCAGTATTTTCGGTAATACATTTATCCATATTTAATTACCTTGATGCACGAAATATTTCTTCAATCTATCCCTCAATGTCCGGTTAAATCTTTCAACATGAGCAGCTTTGTATTGAGAATGTACAGAGTGAATATTTATTTTTTAGACGATCCAGGATTTGCTTAACTTTACTATTGTAAAACTCATTGTCTATAATGATAATAATATTAACTTGTTATGATAAAAATACCTAAATCGGTTTGCAAATTATCAGGATGCCCATTTTTAAATAAAGTATTAATTGCTTTAGTTATTTCCTCTGCAGATTTTGTCTTTGTTGGTACACAGTGGGCAAAACAACTGAAAACATCAATACACGTTAAAATATATTTATAACCCTTGTTAATCTTCGAATACGGTATCATCTCCATCAAATCCATTTGCATTAAATCATTAATACCGAATGTCTTATAAGCTCTCGTTGGAAATCTTTTCAGCATTGGTTTGTTTAAACTGTACGCAAGCTGATCTGACAACCACTTTTGCGTTTCCTTTTCGAATTTGGGAGTCTTTTCTTTAACTTTGCCACTCCACCGAAACCTGCTTCGTCTTCTGGGTTTGTCCAAATCTTCTCCATTACAACAAGATGATTTATATTTTAATTTGACATTAAGTAATGATTACCCCATCGTTTATTGTAATCCACCTAATAATGATATTGCTAATGGTAATATAGGGCCGATAAAACCGCCTTGTTGCTTATATATGATTTTTATCATTTGCTTACAATTTTTATTATTTACTAGCGATAACAAAGGTTTTCGATGTTTATTCAATACTAGTTTTTTAGATTTACTGATTTTAATTTTACCTCTGGCTACTTTTAGTAGAACTTTGAGTAAATCATCGACAACAAAATTTGGAAAAGATTGTAAAATAGACATTCTTTTCATACTCGATGCCTTTAACAATGCATTAAAATATGGAAAACTCCTATGATTTTTATTAACTCTGGTCTTTTTAATACTCCTTTTAATAGCATTTTTCGAAATTTGATTCATTGCTGGGAAATTCTCGGTTATTAGTATTTAAGATAGTGTATAACTGGTTTTTGGTGGAACTTTTTCAGTCTTTATTTTCTTTTTAATAGTTTGTCTAAGTTTTCGGGCATTTTTAAGCCTGGATTTCATAAAAACTTTTACATGTTAATGTTTTCAACTTTGTTTATAAACTATGGCACCTTCTTTATTGAAAATATCTGTTTTTACCGTAAATCATCATTGCATTATTGTGTGAAATCAAGAAATATCTATCCATGTGGTGATTTTGTAGCATCTTGAAATGCACTGATAAGAAAATTACGATTATTAGGGTATGCTTGTCGAGCAAGAAAATCAATAACTGTTGCATCTCTAGGATTCTTGAAAATAACTAAATATTGAACATTTAAAATTAATAATTATTAAAATCCTTTTCTTTATTAGCTTCCTGATACAAATCATCAATAATGATGACATCACCTTTCCTTAATCGACTTGACCAGTTTTTATCGAAACCCTTTACTATTTTCATATTTTTCAATTTACAGAAATTATCTTGAGTTAATCCGTGTTCTTCATCTGCATCCCTATGCCAATAAATCTTGTTGAATTTGTTTGGGATAAATTAGATTTCAGTAATTTAAACACAAGCATAGTTTTACCACTACCACTTGGGCCGACGATTTGATATGCAGCATCATTTCTTAATTCCATTATTAATTTGTATAATTATAGGTTTTTGTTAATATTATATAATTTAATGAACTCTTTCTAAAAATCATATATATAGATTAATATTTCATTATTGTTTAATTATGTTATCAAATATAAATTATAAAGGAACTTTCGACGTGTCAAAAATGACGTTTCCGAATGGTAAACCACATCAAATTGTTGATATGAGTAGAAAATACCCTATAATATTTTTCAAATCCGGCAAATGCAGAATCATGGGATGCAAGAAACCTTTAGATGTCAATAAATTACAATATAGAACAAAGGATATTAAAATCCAGTAAATTACGGTTACCATGGATATGAGACATTCTATCAATCTATACAACATGTCAACAAAATGTCTTTGTATGTTCGAGCCAGAATTATTTCCTGCACTGAGGCTTTTAAAATACAACTCAATGTGTGTTAACGTGTTTGCCAGTGGGAAAATAGTCATATTAGGGTTGTGAAATGTAGAGTACAAAAATAATGTTACTGGCATACACAATGAAATTACGGGATTGGTCGATATCTGAGTGGCTAATGAGTGATTAAAACAATTTGATTATTCATTTTATTTCATTTTTAAAATGGAAAATACAACGCAGAAGAAAAATATATATGAAATACCGAGGAAAAATAATAGTCAATATGGTAAATTTATTATTTATTTATTTTCTTTTATTATTTATTTTATTTAGACGAAAATGAGCCAATGGTAATAGAAAGAATAATATTCTATTATCCACAAATAAAAGAGATTTTGAAGAACCAAGAGTCTGCAATGATTTAACAACTCATATTCTATGAAATCCAAATCTCAGAGCTGATCAATCAGGCTCTATTGGATAACAAGCTCAACCGAATGGTAACGGAAATGGCAACAGAATACCCGTGTATTCTAGACTGTAGTTGCTGTAATTTCCTTTAGCAACGGTACGTCGAATGGAGCATAGTCAACTCTGCAAGAAATATACAAAAATTCAATCTTTTACGAAAATAAATGTTTAGTGTTTTGTTTTGGTTTTATTTTTGTTTTTGTTTTTAGTAATAATTTTATTAGTAATATTTTATATAATAAACGAAATAATAATTATAATAATAATAATAATAATAATGATAATAATAATCTAACACTTAATAACAATAATAATAATGATGATAATAATAATCTAACACTTAATAACAATTATAATGTAACACATGATGATAATAATAATAAGTATAGAAATACACGCATATATGTGAGAGAATTTGATGTAAGTGTTCTTTGTAAATCACATATAAACAAAAGTATGCATGTGTTTTTTTTAATTTCCGGTATTAAAAACGTAAATAATTAATTGACATAATCAAGCTATAAATAGAATAGATTTTAATACACAAATCCCTCGATTTGCGCAAAGGATAGGTTCTGCAAAACCGCGTAAATTGAAATTAAGGACATAATTTGAAAATCAAGGAAAAATTAAAAAATGGTAAATAAACTAGAATTAAAATTAATGAATAATTAGAAATATTTAAATATTTTTGATATAGAAGAATAATATTTTTATTTTTCCGCATTATATCAAGTACCGCGTAAATCGAGGGATGAGTGTATTACAAAGTAAAACTAAATCATATATTTCCATTTATATATAAAGACCCGATTTGAAGTCGTCGTAGGTCCTTGGCACTATATCGTTTGTTGGGGTTTTACGAAAAAAGCATAGTAAAATCAATAAAACACCAAAATGATAAAAGTTCAACATTAATTAAAAAATTTACAAAAATTCGAAAGTAGTATTGATCGGGGGAAATTAATATGGTTGAACGTCAAACTGAGAGACTAGTCCAGAAATGATAATAAAAATTTAGTGAGGGGTCCCTAGAAAATAATATAAGACAAAAAAAGAAATTAATTAAAAAAATTAAATACTAATGGGAAGCCCGAGTCAATGGGAAACCCGAGAGATGAGGAAAACCCGGCGTGTAGACGGAATAATATAAAAGGGTAAATTGGCCTAAACAATATTAAATGGGCGCCACTGATCTATGGAGAGGTAATTATTTCCTAATTTATAATTTAGTAAGGGAGCAAACGTTGTTGATAAATGTCGGCTAAGGTGGTCTGTGGGAAGTAATTATTTTTAATAATTTATTAATGTTGCTGACAATTGTCTGAAAACAGTCTGAGTAGGAGTATAAAAGGAAAAGGGAAAAACACGAAATGGCCAGTGGTCGAAGCAAATGAGTAGTGTAGTCAGGTCAGTAGACGAATCTAAACCCAAGTAAAGTCAAAGTTATCTAGCAGAAAGGGTGATTATCCATTGGCTAACCTACCTTAAGATAATCAAATTTATACGGTGGTTGAAGGGTGCAAATAAATCAGTGAAATTGTGATTACAAAACATTGAAATAAATCGGATTGAGTTGTAACTGTGGTAAAGTGCAAATAAAATTATTCTATGTTGGTTTTGCTTATTTGATTCGAAAAGGACACGAGGAGTCAGAGGGAACTGACTTCCAATAATAATAACCCAACACGTTATTAGGGCCTTCCGTCGCTAACTATTATATTTGACTTCGCAAAATCGAGCTCGTTTATTTAAACAATTTCACTTAACTCAATCTTATTTATTATTATTATTTTATATAGTTGTTTTATTTTATTTTTAATAATAATTAATTGCTCCTAATTTTATTGAACCGCATTAATTATTTATTTCTATCCATTTTCCAAAATTCCTAATATTTCATTACTACGAATTTTCCAAAAATTTCTGCAAAATTTAACTTAATTTACCTTCACAATAAAATCAAAATGTCGAATTAGCACTGATAAATGTCAAGGTCATACTAATAGATAAAACACCAATATAAAGATGTAAAATGAATATTTAAAGATTTTTCATATATATATTTTATTTTCATGTTTTACATAATTTAACTCAATCAAAAATGAGATTAATTTAAAATTTGTTTCATTTGTTTAATTTTGGATTATGTTTTTTTAATTTTTTTTCTCAACACTTGAAAAGTGAAGTTCACTAAATTTGTGCTAAATAGAAATAATTCATCTCTAGTGAAAACCAAATATAAATAAATGAAATAGTAAATAAAAATGTATTAAAGGCAAAGAAAAAAAATTAGCATTATAATATTTTATAATAAAATTTAATTTTACTAAAAATAAAACAGAATGTTAATTAAAAATTAAATTCAATTATCATTATGATATATTATTTGGGAGTTTAATTATTAAATGTATAATTGATTTTGTTATTAAATGACAATAGATCAATAAAATTCTGAATGACAACAAAATATTTTATTTTAATTCTTTGTCCTTTATTGTGATTATCTTAATTTTGTTCTCTAGTTGTTTAGTCAAATCGTTATTTTCTGTCAAAAGGTTTTTATTCGCAATCGAAAATTAAAATAAAACACCTTAATTAATTGTTTAAAAAATTTTAATTATGTTATAATATTATTTTCAAAATTGTATCTGAAATTTGTTTGTTAAGTAGTTCATTTAAACATTATTTTTTGATTGTAAAAGTCAAATGTCAGGAAAAAAATCCATATCAAAAGAGTTTCAGAGAGGAGGAGATGACCTCGGAAAAATAAAAAGGTTGCTCAGTGAAACTACAGAAAATAAATCTCAAAATGAGCAGGATGAAAATTTGGCGCCATATGACGAAATTTTAAGGGTGATCAAGAATTTGAGAAATAGGCTTAGAGATTCAGAACGTATAATCAAAGATCTGTCGATTGCGAATAAAAACCTTTTGACAGAAAATAACGATTTGACTGAACAACTAGAGAACAAAATTAAGATAATCACAATAAAGGACGAAGAATTTGAAAATCTGATGAATAAAACAAAAAGAATTTATGACCAAATTCAACTCGAAGATCAATCACAAAAGGAGAGTTTAGAAATAAAGAAAAAGGTATTTTGCAAGCCGTACGAAAATGAAACCGAGTTGGACTCAATCAGTCTTATCAAGACAGACGATTCAGAACTACATGGTAAAAAACTAAAAACAAACACATTTATGGCTGAGATCGTCATTTTGAAGCAGGATCTCAAAGATCTTCAAGAAGAAAACGATGAGTTAGTTAATAAAAATGCTTTAATAAAGGTACGAAATTGAAAGAATGTTTATTTTCATCATTGTTTTATTTAGAAAGAATATATTAGCCAAATAGATGTGCTAAAGTCTTCGTTTGAAGACAAAAACGAACAAACACAAAGAGCTTTAAAAAATGCAAATAAAAATTTTAACTTTTTAACCCAAGATATAGATCATTACAAAAAGAAATCCAAGGGGCTGGCTCTGAATTTGCAATATGAAAAGGCTAAGACCAACGAGTTGGAGCTAAACATCCAAAGTTTGCAAAAGGTAATTTACTTTATTGCAAGTTTTAAATATTTATCGTCATGGTTAAGAGAGTGGATGAGGACAAAATCGTGTATTTGGACAACGAAACCCTTTCCGAAGACGTGAGGAGATTAACTTTAGAAATGAGCCAGATGAAAGAAAATTTAAAATCAACAAATGATTGGAGTTTAAATGTTGAAATTGAGTTGGAAAGCATGCAAAGAACTCATAGACATTCAATCCAAGATCTTATGGACGAGATTGAATCTTTAAGTGATGAAAAGGAACTTGCACTCAAATATTTGAAGACCCTCAATTCCCGACTATTGGAGTATCAGAACGAAATCTTGAACTTAGAACTTGTTAATTATGAGCAATGTAAAACAATTGAAAATGATACAAAGACAATTCGGACAATGAAAAAAGAAATTATGTCCCATGAAACTCATGAAATGAACTATAAAGAAGAAATCTCAGCTTTGGAAATTGAGTTGAAAAGGACTACATCTTTGTTAATGCAAAAGAACAGTGAATTAATCGAATTGGATCTTAAATACGACCACCATAAGCAAGTGTTGCGAAATGTTATCAATGAATATTCAAATTCTTTGTGCCGTGCACGGAAAGAAAAAAGTGAAATTAATCGAGATAACCGAGCACTGGAAAGGACAGTTGATGACTTGATAAATGAGGTATTCAGACTCTAACTTTTTATTATATTTTATAATCTTTCAGATTTCCTTCTTGAAGGTGTGCAACAGTGAGCGGACACAGATGGGTGAGAATTACAAAGAAAAGAATATAGAACTTACCAAAAAGATATTAGAGTTGGATAACAAAATTTGCTTAATGAAGTCAGAAAGAATTTTTTTAAAAATAAATGATTTATATTAACCATTATTACTTCTTTGGAATGTCTTTGGGTGCGGAAAAAGTTCTTAACTTGAACAAAATTGTTTAGATGGCTTTATGAAATACAATTGTACAACGTATGTAAGTATAAGTTGTTCGGGACAAAAAATGGCATTTGAAGGATAATATTTGTTTTTAACCTTGAATCAAGATCAATTCAAGATGAGCAATATTTAGTAAAAAGCTTCAATACGACATAATTCAATGATTTCCGGCTTTGTTTTACGGAAGTCAGAAATTTCCAATATAGCTTTCTACTTTTCTTGACTGAAGAATTCGTCCCCATATTACAGGGATGTAATAAACACAGAAATTATTTCCGTAAAAAGCCAAAGATATTTTAGTTGTAAATTTGACAATTTTCAAGGAATTCTCTGAAATTATTTAATAATATTCAATCACGTCTTTCCAATATCACACTTAATAATTAATTAATTATTGATTTTCTGTAAATCTCCATTCACTCTGATTAAGTCACAAACAAAGGTTTGTGAATAAAAGGAGTGATTTAATGAATGAATATTTCCATTATCACTCACATGACTAATTGGCTTCTATCTACTATACACCAAGCCATGTTGAGACAAATTACCTATAATTTATAACAAAAATCAATAAATTTATAGCATATAAACACACCAACTCACCTTGAGGTTGCTTGTAAAATAGTCACTGAGACAAACCCTACACTATAGAAAATCAAAAAGTGACAGGGAAATAAAATAATGCACATTAACACAACCTATAATGAAACATGCATGTAAACTTTTAACATGTAGCCATCAGAAGTTGAAAAAACCCCTATAATAAAAACTATAATTATTTAATGCAATTAATAATTTTTATAACGTCAAAAATAATTTGACTCACTTTTTTGAATAATTTCCGAAAAATAAGTTATCATAAAATAAATCATTTCCTGAATATTTATAATCATTATTAATAATAATATACATGAGCTTGTAGATCAAAAGTTATAATTATAAGTTTGAATAATGATTTAATTTCCTTGTAGAATCTTAATTCAACTCTTAAAATTTTATAACTTTAAGCTTTAAACTTTAAAAAATAACTTACTTTGCAGCCATTTCAGAAATGGCTGAAATCCATTAAATTTTCACAAAAAATAAATTCCAATTTGTTGATTTGTGTTTAAACTTGTATTATAGCGGAATTTATCTGAACTTCGCTTGGTGTACACTTTCTATACTATGAAAAAAAAATCAATAACCTTATAATATAGAAATATACAGACTCATTTTGTTGTCATTCATTGTAAGTTCAGTGAAATGCACTTTAAAATTGAAAACGTTATAGAAAAATTCAACACATAATAAAAAATGCTTGTCAACTTTCGATATTTAGTAAACATGCTCTTGGTAGAAGGAACCGGAAACATAAATGCAGATAAAGAAAGCTGTGTTTAGATACATGGTAGGCTATATGGGTGTAGCTAGATGTGTAATAGGGGCATCCCCCCAAAATAAAAATATTTGACATATTTACTAACGTATTTTACTTATAATAAATAATTTTTCTAGTCGGATAAGAAAAAATCGTAAATACGAGATTTTTTACATTTTCGGGGCCCTCTACCAAGGCACAGTTGACACAATGGATAATCCAGTCCTGGGCGCTACAAGCAGAAAAATTTAACCAATTATGTCTGAAACTGAACAAATGTAAATCAAGACATTTGATTCAGAAGAAAGCGGCACTCAACCAAAGTCTTATAATTTGCAAGGAAATGAGGAGGTTGAAGATAGACTTGATTGAGCAGAGAAAGAAGATCAACTGGAAGAAATTTCACAAAATGATTATGTCCTATCCGACGTTGCTATGGGAACACAGTTTGTTTAGACTTTGGAAATGTTTACGAAACTGATGTTGATGAGGGAGAACTAGTTTCTAGAAGTTGATAGAACTACAATATTGTCTTTTTTTATTTTTCTTTCTTCCATTGCGTTTTATAGCGATAATAGTTTTCCAAATTTACGCATTGCCTTGTAAATTCTACTAACAATTTCAATGTCAATAGCAGTTATTTTGCCCCGGGTGCCAAATATCCTTGATACGTCATTAACGAGGATCTTGCAAACATAGGGGCATTAAGATTTAAATTGGTCCCCCTGAATACGTTCTGATTTTCTGTTTTTGTGTGGTTTCAACTGACTGTTCAAGCTGGGTGTAACCATTGCTAGTACGGTAGCCACCATAAAATGTTTCATTATGCATTTTATAATAAGCAAAGTGTTAGGTCAATGTTCTACCTTTGGAATAGTAGCTAAAACTACGTCTAAAATGGTTCTCATAATTAAAGTGGAAGGAATTCTTAACGGATGTCAGCCGCTTTGTGCACGCAGCATTGGTAAAAGAGCTCGTAAAATGAAACAATAAGAATTGCATTATTAAAAATCCAAATCAACTGCGCATGCAGTGCAACAATTGGCTTGCATGTTTATACAAGCTCAAGGACTAATTAGATATATTAGTATCAAGGGGCCCAGATAAATGGTTTCATATCAGCCCGACATTTATGCATAGGGGCATTTGTGCTACCCTGGCAAATACGGTTACTCTGGCAGAAATAGTGATTAAACAACTCCAGTTAATAATTAATATTAATCAAAATATCATATAAATTTCTAATTAATAATACTCAATCAGATGGAAACAATAGAATCTCCATAACAGATTGCACACATCAATTCATGCGGTAACGCTGACTCGATATCATTTCAACCAATCAGAAATCAGACAAGCGCGCTTTTAATTCGTTGATTGATTGTCATTGATTATCAGATTTTGCTGATTCCTTTAGAAGATATTTAATCGTGATTCTTTGATTTCGGAAGTTTGTTGGCTATTTTATTCATGGAAATCTCAGACAATTCAGATGAGCTGGCAGCAGTCGTGAGGAATTCTCAATACAAAGCACTAATGGAAAAATTTCAGGTAAAATATTTATATTATTGATTATTATTATTATTATTATTATTATTATTATTATTATTATTATTATTATTATTATTATTATTAATATTATTATTATTATTATTATTTCTTTTTTGTGCCAGGGATTATGTGAGGCCCAAAAAAGAGCGACGAAGGATGATAAATTTGATACTGTAAAAATTATTAAAGGTTTTATGGACAATATAAAAATGTCTTGCTTCAGAAAAGATTGCTTCAAAGTACTAAATCCTTCGATCAAGGGTTTGAAGTTAGAAATAGTGAAATCACGAAGGAGGAAGTATACATTTATTATTAATATAATTAAGTTTTGTACTTGCCCTAAAGGATCGTAACGAAGGAGTCCGTGATATGAAAACCAACGAATTAGCGGATATAGTAAGCTAGTTATTTGGTACTGTCATCATCAATCCGGTTAGAAAAGAAATGAGTTTAAGAAAAGTAAGTCGCTGGACTCATATATTGAAGTCGGCAGTGAAGAGTTCAATGGAAAACAGGATAAATTACCAACCAAGAATGAAGAGGAAACTGAGGAAATTGTTCATTTTCCAACTCGGCTCCAATTCTCATACAAAAATGAGCCGTACGAACTAATGATGAATCGAGATGTATTTATTTATAAACAGGGCAGTAGCAGAAAGAACCATTCAACGCTTGAAAGAGAAGCTAAACAACAGAGATTTTCTCGTCATCAAATTGCAAACAAATGAAATGATAATGAAATCTGAGCTGGCAAGCTTACAAGTGAAAAATGAAATGCTAAACGACCGATTTGTCAACGAAAAGTTGAAATTGGAAAGATTCGAAACTTTAGTAAGATCTTGTTGCGGATTTATGAGAGTTTTTATTGAATCAGTTGAGTAATGAGACAAACGCCTCAAAGATTAGAGAAACAAAGTTAAAAAGTGCCGAAAGTGAATGTCAGTCCCTGATGAAGAATGTCAAAGCGATGGAAGAGAAATTGCGACAGAGCGAATCTGATAGGATTGCTAAAGAAAAAATGGTAGACCGTTTGGAGCGCCGATTGGCTGACATGCAGAATTTGGTAGGTTTTTTTGTGATTCTTGGATTTTTATTGAGTTTTTAGAAACTAGCACAGTCGGACCTGATAGGGAACCTTCAGCATGACCTCGCTTTGTCGAAGTCAAAGATTTTTGAATTAAAAAATATGTGAATCAACTGTTTTGATTTTGATTTGCTTGAATGTGTTGAAATTTGTTTATTTTCATTTATTTATTTCCGGTTTTATCAGATGTGTCACGTTACTACTTTGTTTGCAATTAAACTCTTTGAGTTAGGATGCTTATTTTTACTACCGATGGACAGAATATATTTGTATATCACTAGCTAATTTAAACACTCGAGTAAACATCGTGACTTTATGTGTTCCATTGGTCACCCCCATATGTTGCATTGTATTTGCTGTTGGCGAATAGGGTTGGTTTTTATTTATTTTTTCTAGGGTATTTGTGCATCTACCCCCTAAATGCCATCACGATTATTATTCTATCCCTCCTATGTACCCATGGTGATTGCCATGTTGGTAATGTACATAAGGGTTGAAAATTCATGAGCAGGTGAGCTCCATTTCTAGAACTACTCCTCATGATATTTTCACTTTCGGGTTCTGGACTGCCGATGGAAGGTCTTACGTCTTTCTCTTTCTATATCCTGGTCCTTACTCGTCTATTCCTACAATTTCCATACTTATTTATCATCTTTACCCATTATTTATAAATGTATCTTTCAAAAATTTGGGCAGCGTTCCTCCCTTATTTTTTGGTAAATTGCCTGTTTCATTTGTCTAATCACGGAATCGACTACATTTGTCCTAGTTTACCTTTATCTTTCCTTATATTAAAAATTTGATCAACAATTCCTTAATTTCCCGGAACGTTTCCCATGATTTTAAGTAATTAAAACCCTCTGCGATCACTCCAATAAACATTCCTCTCTTCTGTCAGATTAGATCATTCAACTTTTGGAAAACTACTTTCAAATTTACATTCTTAACCTATCTTATCCTTTCCTATTTGATTTTCTGATTTATTTTCTAACAAAGTTTTAAATTTTCCCTACAAAATTTTATTCCCACTTAACTAAAGTCGCACTTCCCGAATTTTATTCCGACTCGTTCCGGCCACTTTTCAGTAGCCGCCCCGAGTATACAACGGCGCCCTGCGTAGCGGTCCTGTGCATAATCGCCAGACCCGACTGCGGACTGCCGAGGGGTTCCCGAGGCACGACCCACGAGCTCAACTAAGGGTTTTCACCCACTAGCCGGCACACGGTCCGTCCCATGAACCATCTATTTAAATACTTAGTATAAATAAGATTTTAGGGGGATTTGTCAGTGGCACCAAAAGATTCCACGACCATCCAGAATAAAATCAAAGTAACAAGACTTCGAAATATATATTTATACAAGAAAACAATACTTACAACCAGATTGGAAAAATTGACATGAATTGGCATACAAAATTTTGTCTAAGAATGATTCACTGCTAGTCTAAAAATTTCTACAAATTTTCTAAAAATTTTCTGCCGGACTAAAATTTCTAAGTCTGTTAAAATTCGGTTAAATTTGGTTAGAAATTATGAAAATTACTGCCGTATATATAGTATTTTCGTGCCTGTGTGCGACCAATGGGCGATTTTTCGCGATTTTTAGGGTTTTTTAATTATTTTATTAATTTCAAAATATTTTTGTAATTTTTTATATATTTTTCTTTATTTTTTGATATATTAATATTTTATTGTTGGATTTTATTTTTATTATTGTTTTCTTAAAATATTATTTTTAAACCCCAATATTTTGTTTTCTGGTCGCCTCTTCTGCCTGTGTTTTTTCTAAACCTTATTTTGCAAGGTTTTGGCAGTTTATTTTATTTTTCGTATGTTTCTTTTTGCATCTGTAGGCATTTTTCCGAATTTTAATTAATTATTTGTTTTATTTAATTTTTGTTATACTTTTAATTTGTTTTAATTAATATGTTTTATTTTATTTTTGGTCTCTTCTTGCGGTGATTGCTTATGTTACAGCAGCCATATTGACAATTTCCAAACGACATTAATCATTTTGTTCTAACTTATACAATTTTCACCTTTTTGTTTAAATTGGTTTTGTAATTTTTGTTTTAATTTTGGCTCTAAGCCCAACATTGCTATGCATTAAATGGTTTCAATTTATGTTGGAGTACTGTACAGTCTCTACATGGTAAGCAAAGGATGTGTCACAAAAAGACGCTGATATTATTTTGAGGCAGAATATGGAAGTATAGAATTTTAACAAGTCTGCTCTAAAGGGAATAAAACTTTTTTGAAAGACTGCAGTGACTCAAGTATTAACTGTTTATAGTTTCTAATGAAAAATTATTTTGTCAATAAATTCATTAAGAAAGCTGAAACGATATTTGGATCGGGGCATCTCAATCCCTAGGGCCGACACTTGAGGAATACTATTCGATAGTTTGATAAGGATTACTTGATGGTAAATTTTCATTTTAGAATGGGAAACCATTACACAAATGAAGTGAAAATCAAGTTAATGAGACGAACTATAAACGACTCTTTAAAAAATAATAATAATAAAAAAGACAATATTACTAATAATTAATAATAATAATAATAGTAATAATAGTTATAGTTATAATAATAATAATAATAATAATAATAATATATGAGTTATTGAAAGTCTTTCAGTCTCTTATTTCAAAGGAATAGTCAGTCACCGAGCAGACTCGAAGAACTCCGTCATTACCTCGAATGGCAGAACGATAATCAGAATCAGAAAGAGGCTTGGAAAATTGAACTCGAAATCTTTGTAGAATAGTTGTGAAGAATATAAAGAACTCCGTTCTAGCTAATGATTCTCCAAGACATTGCCGTTTTCCTAAACTAAACGGAATTAATTCTTCCCTTGCCTTATATTTTAACTCCCCAGTGGAATTTTTTGAGAGGAAATGATTAGGAGAAAATTCGTTTGGGGTTTCCCAGATTTTAGGATCATAATGGCATGCATAAATGTTAGGAATTATCAGCGTGTTTTCTGGAATAAAATATCCGTCAACTACGGCATCTTTCGTTGTTCTGTGAATAATGGCCATCGGTGCCACTGAACTCATTCGCAAAATTTCATCAATTACAGCTTGGGTGTAGCTCAAAGATTTCTTATCACTCAATGTTGGTAACCTTTCTTTTCCTATTTTATCTATTATTTCATCGTATACTTGTTCTTGGATCTTTATATGTTTTGCCATAAACATCATGCTCCATACAAGTGTGGTGGCTGTCGTGTCGAATCCGGCCACAAACAGTTCCAGAGAGTTCCGAATGAGTTGCATGTCTGTGAAGGTTTTCACAGATTTTTCTTGTTGAAGAAGTTGATTTTTCTTAATTAAAAATCGTTCTATTAGATCATCGCCTTCACAGTCAAAGTCAACAGTTTTCAAATGGTCTTCTATCACTTCTTGCCATTTGACATGAATCCTTTCAAAGATTCTATGGCGAAACGTAATAAAAACAAAGAATCTATTGAACCAGTCCCAGCTATCAAATATTGGAAACATTAACAAGAAAAATTGAACTAAATCTTTTTGTTTTACAATTCTATTTTGCATGTCCTTCATAAGTCTGAACAGCGAATCTGTCGATGTAACGCGCTTGTTCATTACAAATTTAGCAATTATGTTGGCTGTACAGTCATAAAATAAATTTTTAACATCAACGGATTGGCCACCTTTCTTAGCCAAATCATCCAAAAGCATCAGACATTCCGACTGAGCGATTTCGACAGATTTGCAATTTCCCATTCCAAAATCACGAAGAACTTTGGAAAGAAAAGGTCGCTGAATGCTCCAGACATGATTATCCAAAAAGATTATTCCTGAATTCATACATAGAAAAGTATATTTCTGTGTTGTAGATCTGCCAGAAAAGGAATCGGAATTGTTGACCAATGCCTTCCGCACCAAATCGTCATTATTCAAAATCACCATCTCTCTCATTCCGAATCTTATTCGATAGATCGGTCCGTAAGTCTTGGCCAACTTCATAAAGAAGTCATACATTGGAGCCTTTATTTGTGGCAATATTCCTACAATTGGCCATGATTTTACTAAAGGACATTCTTTTAATCCTTTTGGTAAGTTCCTTTTGAAATTAAGTAACCGGAAACATATTAGGAAACACAGTACGAAAAGAATTATTAAAATTAACATTTGGAAGTATCAAAATGCTTGGTGGCCTTTATATGAACTAGCAAATAATCATTATGAAATGTAAATAATTCTGTCTATTTGACCTTTGTACAGTGACCTATGATGGCATCAGTGATTTACATTTGATGCGGTGAAACTGGGATCCTGTTTATCACTTCATTCAATTTTCACAGATTGGCTCATCATGGAATCTGGAAATGAAATTTGATGAAAAGTAAATTTCTCTGATGAAGATCTTCCAGAAAAAAATCGGAATTGTTGACCAATGCCTTCAGCATCAATTGGTCATTATTCATTATCATCATTTCTTTCATTCCAAATCTTATTTTATATATTGGTCCATAAATCTTGGATCAGTGCATAAAGAAGTCAAACATTGGAGCCTTATTTGCGGTAACATTTCTGCGTAGGTCTGTGTTTTCCTTGATGTTTTATATAGTTCTAGATCTCTCACTAAAATCACAAATTTCAATTTAGGTGATTCATCAAATAAATTAAGTTATCACAATTGATGGGTTCTGTCATACAGGTGGTGCTCCCTTTATTCGTCATGGAAACATCTACTTCAATTTAATACTACTGTGTTTGTCCCCCCCCTAAGACATCCACATCTATCGAGCATGCATCGTCCATAAGAAATTAAGTTTCATTATCGGTCTCAACCCATTATAGAATTCCCATCAATTAGAAGGAAGTCACATTTCTCGCCACAACATCACACTGAAGATACCACATTCTATACATCATTTTTACATTAATAAGACTAAAATTTATTATCATTATACGACAGAAGACATTAAAATAAGTCAAGGAACGGAAAATAACTTTGGGGGTTTCGTGCGAGACCTGTATATAACCTTGTCAGTACGACACGTTGCCATGGCCTTTCTGTTTCGCAACATCCCAATTTATCCATTCTTTATCTTATGTAATATGTTTGGAGTGTCGGATTCGTTTGCTCTACCTGTATAAAAGTTGATAAAACTCTATAGAAATTGCTACTTGAGTATCATAATAAATTATTCTGTTTTTTTTGATTTCATTATTCCTGGTGCGTATTTTATTCGACTAGAGTCCGTATCCATTTCCTGTAATTAAAGCTTTTATTAATAGATGTAATTGAGTATGGTAGGTCCTTGGAGGATCCTTAGTCTGTGGGCTTGTTATTATCTTTATCCATTAAAATTTTTTACTGGTTTCAATATGGAGTTTTGAATTTTATTTTTTATTTAAATGGTTTTTCTAAAACTTTTTCTCCAGTGACTTTCTTGAATTTTAGTTGAAGCTGCAACGACTTCATTTGACATCCACAATACACATTTCATTATTTGATCCTAGGAATTATTAGTTGTTATGTTTAGTTAATGAGTGCTCACTAAGCTATCGGTGTTTCAATAATTAAGGCTGTATGTGTGATAAATTTTGTATGGTATGAAAGAAAAACAGTAAGCTAAGAGATACTCGCTCATGTTCCCGTTTGGCTTTATGTGGTTTTATACTGTTGTTGAGAAAAAGGACCTTCACAGTTTTTGATAATTCACACTAAATTAAATCGGAATATTTTATTATAAAAGAACCAACCTGACCCATTCAGACACAGTAAATACATTTTTCACTCTTAATTTATAAATTGGCTTTTATACGAAATTAACCTAATAATGATGATTTTTGACCGGAATCCAACCATTTATACAAAAATTAAAAATGAGGATTATGCAACATGACCTTGTCATATTACATAACATGGACCTTGACACTCCCCATAGAAATGATGTGTTAAGCCTAGAAATATAATGAAAATATTTTGTTGCTATTGTAAACAAGTACTCGGGCAACATTTCACATTAGCTGCCACATTTCACTCTCCATTTTGAGATTAATTATAACATTAAATTTCCTTAATCTTAATTTCTTTTCAGACTATCGATCAATACTTTGTTTTATATTTCACCGGAATTATTGCAACTTCCTCCAATTGAGATCTCGAATTTCCTCAATTTCCAGCGAGCTACAGTTGACCAATTGAATCGAATTTACACAACAAAATGACCGATAGATGGGACTATTGGATAGGTTGGTCGATCGGAATGGTTCACAGCTGGAAATAACAGGTCGATATAAATAAAAATATAATTCGATAAATAAACTGAACGAATAATAACAATCTAAATGTGGAAATGCACAGGACGAGTTCCGGATGGAACGATTGTCACAGGCCAAACTAGATCTGCCAGTAATCCTGCAAGCAAGGTCAAGCTAATTACAATCATAATCATCACGGTAAAACTATTCATATATATATATATATATATATAACTATGCATAATTTGTAGTGCGCATTATCCACAGATCGGATCAGCGTAATCACCAGATTAATATCCCAGATCAATAGCAACACCAAATTGTTCACTGAAACTTTGCAATTGCTTCTCCAAAAATGAAACTCTTTCTGTTGCCTTGTTATATCGGAGTTTTAATTCTTCGACTTTAGAGGAATCGGGATTCTGATTGTGCTGAATAATTGATATATAATCAATTTTGATCATTATTTGATTTTTATTTTTATTATATCGATGGTTATTATAACTTTATTATTATAGATAATTATAATTGATAATTATTATAGTTACAATCTCTTAAAAAGTCATAATATAATTTATACTAAATTTTATAAAATTCAAAAACGTCTACTTAATTCTGAATACTAAAACAAAGTTTTTAATATTCATTATTGGACATCAATCTCCTCCTTTTCATTTTCTTTTTACTTCTTCAGTCATTCGATTCTTCTTGATTTGATTGAGTGGGGAAATTGTAATTCAACTTGTCTTGGTGATAAGAATTTTAAAATTTTGTAAGGTCCTTCATATTGAGTTCCCTCCTTCTTTCGTCTATGCGGTTCCAAGCGTACTAATACTTTCTCTCCCACCATGAAAACTCGAGTACCCTGGTTGTCTAATTTTCTATATTGCATAGTTGTAGCTGCCTTTTCTAGATTTTTTTTCGTTTCATCCTCAATTTCTTCCTTGCGTTTTTGTACATGTCTTATTCCCGGATATAAATTAATTTTCCGGCCATATACAATTTTAAAAGGTGATAATTTTGTAGAGTTTTGTATTGTAGCATTTAAACTAAATTCAATCTTTGGTAACAATCCACACCAATTATTCTTTGTTTTAATCTCTGTCAATGATGTTGCCAACATGCCCCGAACTGTTTTTATGATTCGCTCTGCTAAACCATTCGATTGATGCTGGTAAGGTGAACTAAATTCTTGTTTTATACCAAATTTCTCCATCCAATCACGAAACATTGATTCCTCAAAAATTCTTCCTCTATCTGTAAGAATGTTTTCAGATTTACCAAAACGATATACCCAATTATTCAAAATGTCATTCAAAGTTGTTGCTTTTACCTGTGTACTTGTTGCTGATAAATTGACCAATTTACTAAAACTATCTATTATCACTATCATGCATTTCTTATTTTCTTTTGTCTCCATATGTAATATTCACTACTATCTGTTCTAAAAATCGTTCTACTGTTCTTGACAATAAGATTTCTTTTGTTCTTCCTTGATCAATCTTTCTACTATAACAAAATTTGCATTTAATTATACTATCTGTAATAATCTGATTCATGGATGGTCAAAACAAAAAATTCCTTGAAATAAAATAAGGTTTTTTTGATACCCATGTGGCATAGTTCAATATGAAAATAATTTACTAAAGACTTTACATACGAGTCAGGTACAACCACTGCAAGTTTTCCATCTGTATTAATTATCAATACGTCATCTTGTATCTGTGATATCTTCAAATACTTGAAAATACTGCTACTGATTGTTTCATAAGATATGTGAGCCTCATTTCCATTAAGATGTGATATGATTTATGAAATAACTCTGTCTTCGTTTTGCTTCTGTTTAATAATTTTCATAATATTTGAACTTCCTTGTAAACTATTAATGTACCGAGTTCAACATTTCGCATTTTTGGCATCTTTGTTTCCATCTAACAATGAGAGCATATGATATTATTTAAACGAGACATACCATCAGCATTTCCATGTTCTTCTCCCTTTCTATATTGTAACGCAAAATCGTATTAGGATAAATTTGCCATTCATGTCTGAAATTGTGAGCTTATTGGTTTTTTTGTTGTATTCATAAATGTCAATGCCTTGTGATCCGTTCTGGTTACAAATCTTCTCCCATATAAATATTGTCTAAAATGTACAATAAATTAGTGAAGAGCCAACAACTCTTTTCTAATCACACAATATCCCATTTCATGCTTTGTCAAATGTCTTGAACCATATGATCTCAATTCTGTAGTACTATTTGGCTCAGTTGAATTTTCAATTTCCGAAATCTTTCTTTTATTTGTTTGAATTCCTTTTCACTCACTGTATGACCAATAAAATTTAATAAACTTTTATTGAACTTAAGTTTCTCTGGATTGACATTTAACGCGGAATCTCTAATGCGTGTAATTACTTCAAATAGGAGTTTATCATGAGTTTCCTGATTTTCAGCATAATTTAAAATGTCATCAAGGTACACAACCACTACTTTAAAAACTAATGCATCAGTTTCTGAAAAGTGACGGGAGCTGTTGACAAACCAAATGGTAACCTATTGAAACAACTGTCCTTCTTTTGTACTAAATGCCGTCTTGATTTGCGAATTTTCATTCAACTCTACTTGATAATAGGCCTGTTCTAAGTCAATGGAAGAAAATATCTTTGACTTACCTAAACAATCCAATAATAATTGCATGCCTGGCATAGGAAATGAAAACTTTTCTGCAACCGAATTTAATTACCTGAAATCTAGACGCATTCTTATAGAGCCATTGGTTTTCCAACATTCACTAATGGTGTGTTCCACGGAATCTGACATTTCTTCACAACTCCAGCTTCTAATAAATGCTGTACTAACTATTCAACTTTTCCTTCTAAATGCATGGGTTGTCTTCTGGGATTTTGTAAAATTGGTGAACCTGAAGTCTTTATTTCATTTGTAATTACTTTTGTATGACCTAAGTCAAATCTGGATGCCATAAAAATGTTGCTAAACTTAGATATTAAAGTACCCAATTTCGAATTCTTGTTCAACTTGAGTGTCAATAACGTAATCTTTAACCGATCGGAATCTGTAAATCTCTTGTTAACTAACGAGGATTCAATAATATTGACTTCCTTAAGCTCCATGCCAAATATTTTCATGGTGTCTACTCCTCCTATGAAATCTGGATGAATTTTCATAATAATAACATTCAATTCTCGAAATTTTTGTTCCTTTTTGCAACGATTTTAACGCTTCCGAGAGGTTTCTCGTCCTCTTTTGAAAATACTCCACTCAACCGTATTCTGCTGTCCATCAATATTGGACTGCCAATCAATCTCCAACATTTCTCACTTCATCACACTGATTGAAGATCCTGAATTCCATAGCATCTCTACATGAAATCCATTTATTTCCATCATACTCCACTTTCTGTCATCATCCTTCTTAAACATCACATCCTTCATTTCAACATTTCGTTTTTTAAACTCATCTACTGCCTCGGCCCTACTGACGAAATCTAAGCAACAGGGTCTTCTTGGGTTTTTTGTCTCAACATTATGAATGAGTAGTTTTATCAATTCATCTGATCTATCATCGTTTTCTTCATGTATACAATAAACTCTTGGTTCTATTCTTGTGTATTACTTCGTGATTTCACTAACAAATTGCAACTTCTAAATGAATGACCTTCCTTACCGCATATTAATCACTTGTCCTTCAATGGCATTCAAATCGCATATGGTCATTTTGTCCACAACAAAAGCATTGACAAGGTTTAACCTTTCTTTTACAATATCTATTATAAATCTTTCGTGTGATATGTTTCATTGAAACTAAAAGTGGTATTCTACGCTCCGTAGTTGTCCTCTCATTATATTGTTCTGCCACTGGTTTCACCTTATCAAATTGTCTTTCGTTTCTTTCATTTCTATTTCGGTAAGTAATTTCTGTTTGACGATTTTGGAATATTCTCTTATTAAAAGATTTTTGAATCCATTGCTTCTGTTTATCTTGAGCAACGTTTGCATAAGTCGATTTAACTACTGCTTGGACTTCTTCAGATCGTTCTTTCATATCGTAACTTTCTCGTGCTTCATATACCTTTGCAAAATTTCTAATTTCTTCTCTTGTAATATTGGTCTTCGTCGATGTATTTTCTTTCAAACGGTAGTTCCGAACTCTGTGGCATAAATTCAGTTTGATGATATTATGGATAATTATTATTGATAATTATTATTGATAATTATTATGGATAATTATTATTGATAATTATTATGGATAATTATTATTGATAATTATTATTGATAATTATTATTGATAAACATTATTGATAATTATTATTGATAATTATTATTGATAATTATTATTGATTATTACCATTGATAATTATTATTGATAATTATTATTGATAATTATTATTGAAAATTATTATTGATAATTATTATTGATAATTAATTTTGATAATTAATTTTGATAATTATTATTGATAATTATTATTGATAATTAATTTTGATAATTATTATTGATAATTATTATTGATAATTAATTTTGATAATTATTATTGATAATTATTATTGATAAACATTATTGATAATTAATATTGATAATTATTATGGATAATTAACATTGATAATTATTATTGATAATTATTATTGATAATTATTATTGATAATTATTATTGATAATTATTATTGATAATTATTATTGATAATTATTATTGATAATTAATTTTGATAATTAATTTTGATAATTATTATTGATAATTTTGATAATTAATTTTGATAATTATTATGGATAATTATTATTGATAAACATTATTGATAATTATTATTGATAATTAATATTGATAATTATTATGGATAATTATTATTGATAAACATTATTGATAATTATTATTGATAATTAATATTGATAATTATTATGGATAATTATTATTGATAATTATTATTGATAATTATTATGAATAATTATTATTGATAATTATTATTGATAATTATTATTGATAAACATTATTGATAATTAATATTGATAATTATTATGGATAATTAACATTGATAATTATTATGGATAATTAATATTGATAATTATTATGGATAATTAACATTGATAATTATTATGGATAATTATTATTGATAATTATTATTGATTATTAACATTGATAATTATTATTGATAATTATTATTGATAATTATTATTGATAATTATTATTGATAATTATTATTGATAATTATTATTGATAATTATTATTGATAATTATTATTGATAATTATTATTGATAATTAATTTTGATAATTAATTTTGATAATTAATTTTGATAATTATTATTGATAATTAATTTTGATAATTATTATTGATAATTATTATTGATAAACATTATTGATAATTAATATTGATAATTATTATGGATAATTAACATTGATAATTATTATTGATAATTATTATGGATAATTAACATTGATAATTATTATTGATAATTATTATGGATAATTATTATTGATTATTAACATTGATAATTATTATTGATAATTATTATTGATAATTATTATTGATAATTATTATTGATAATTAATTTTGATAATTATTATTGATAATTATTATTGATAATTATTATTGATAAACATTATTGATAATTAATATTGATAATTATTATGGATAATTAACATTGATAATTATTATGGATAATTAACATTGATAATTATTATGGATAATTAATATTGATAATTATTATGGATAATTAACATTGATAATTATTATGGATAATTATTATTGATAATTATTATTGATTATTAACATTGATAATTATTATTGATAATTATTATTGATAATTATTATTGATAATTATTATTGATAATTATTATTGATAATTATTATTGATAATTATTATTGATAATTATTATTGATAATTATTATTGATAATTATTATTGATAATTATTATTGATAATTATTATTGATAATTATTATTGATAATTATTATTGATAATTAATTTTGATAATTAATTTTGATAATTAATTTTGATAATTATTATTGATAATTAATTTTGATAATTATTATTGATAATTATTATTGATAAACATTATTGATAATTAATATTGATAATTATTATGGATAATTAACATTGATAATTATTATTGATAATTATTATGGATAATTAACATTGATAATTATTATTGATAATTATTATGGATAATTATTATTGATAATTATTAAATTGATAATTATTATTGATAATTATTATTATTATTGATAATTATTATTGATATTAATTGATAATTATTATTGATAATTATTATTGATAATTATTATTGATAATTATTATTGATAATTATTATTGATAATTATTATTTATTTTGATAATTATTATTATTGATAATTAATATTGATAATTATTATGGATAATTAACATTGATAATTATTATGGATAATTAATATTGATAATTATTATGGATAATTAACATTGATAATTATTATGGATAATTATTATTGATAATTATTATTGATTATTAACATTGATAATTATTATTAATAATTATTATTGATAATTATTATTGATAATTATTATTGATAATTATTATTGATAATTATTATTGATAATTATTATTGATAATTATTATTGATAATTATTATTGATAATTATTATTGATAATTAATTTTGATAATTAATTTTGATAATTAATTTTGATAATTATTATTGATAATTAATTTTGATAATTATTATTGATAATTATTATTGATAAACATTATTGATAATTAATATTGATAATTATTATGGATAATTAACATTGATAATTATTATTGATAATTATTATGGATAATTAACATTGATAATTATTATTGATAATTATTATGGATAATTATTATTGATTATTAACATTGATAATTATTATTGATAATTATTATTGATAATTATTATTGATAATTATTATTGATAATTATTATTGATAATTATTATTGATAATTATTATTGATAATTATTATTGATAATTAATTTTGATAATTAATTTTGATAATTAATTTTGATAATTATTATTGATAATTAATTTTGATAATTATTATTGATAATTATTTTTGATAAACATTATTGATAATTAATATTGATAATTATTATGGATAATTAACATTGATAATTATTATTGATAATTATTATGGATTATTAACATTGATAATTATTATTGATAATTATTATTGATAATTATTATTGATAATTATTATTGATAATTATTATTGATAATTATTATTGATAATTATTATTGATAATTAATTTTGATAATTGATAATTATTATTATCATTGATAATTATTATTGATAATTATTATTGATTATTAACATTGATAATTATTATTGATAATTATTATTGATAATTATTATTGATAATTATTATTGATAATTAATTTTGATAATTATTATTGATAATTATTATTGATTATTAACCTTATCTTTTAATTGGGATTGTAAATTTGCGATAATCGATGAGAGCTTCCTATTTTCATCCTGAAGTTCTTTGTTTGCAATTCTCGACACATTTTGTCGTCCTCGACTTTCTGCGATTGCCAATTTGCTTTCCAAATCTGCATTTTGCTTTTCCAATTTGTCAACATCACGTGCCATTTGTTTGAGATCAATTCTCGTTTTCTCGTGCTCCTCGGCCTCCTGCAGAAAATCAATTATCGATAACAAAGCAATCCGAGTGAGTCTCTACCCGCCCCAAATCCTTTCTCAATTTCTCATAATCGCTAACAACTCTCGCCATTCCACGCTCCTTGGCATCGTATCTCTCGGCCAGTTTATTTCCCACTTGTTCCTTCAGTGCCGCCAGCTCCAATTTCAAATCGGCATTCTCCGTGCGCAGTAACTGCACTTGCTCATTCATTATCACTCCCGGCGCCTCCTTCAATCGCTCGTTTTCCCGCTGCGTTTTCTCCACCACCTTTTTCATCCTCCCGATCATCTTTTCCAGTTCTTTTGTCGATTTGCCGCTGTCCCCGACCTGAATCCGCCACCAATTCATCACCGTAACCAATCGATATATCAAAACGGTACCCTCTTGATATTGCTCATAGTGCTTGCCGACGATTCCAATGAGCGATTCGATTTTCCCTCCAGCGCTTCTTTTTCCGATTTGAGTAAATCGATAAATTTCTTCTGATCTGTGACTTTTTCCTGAACCAATCAATCAATAAACCTAATAAAATCCCCTTAGCAACGGTTGCTATGGTTACCTTTAATCTCGGAATTTCCTTCCGAGCCGCTTCCGCCTCGAACTTCAGCTCCAGATTGTCGCCATTCAGCCGCATTATCTCCTTCTGCATCGCTTTCTCCTTCTCCAATGTGATTACCGACGTGCTGCCTGATTGCGTCAGCCTCCTCTCGAGATCCTCAATGTTCCGTTGGAGGATCCGATTGCGCATTTCCGCCTCCTGAATCGATCGAGAAAATCAATCAATAATCCGAATTGATTACCTTCAGTGCGACATTATTGACAGTCTTGCTGTCAGAACTGTCGGCATTTCTCATCAGTCGATCGATTTCCTTTTCCAGTTCACCATTTCTCCGTCTCAGATCATCAACAGTGTCGGATCGATTCGAGGGTGTTGCGAACGCCATCGGCTTCCTGGGCTGGGCAGATATCCGCTCGATGTCCTCATCAATGTCCAGCAGTGCTCCAGGTCCCCATTTATCTGTCAACCGATTCTCAACTGCTTGCTTCTCCCTGGACAATAAACATTCACATAATATAAATGATCAATATCCAACATCAGCGGTTACCTTCTCATCCTATCTAGAGCTTTAGTAGTCGTGTCAAGCTGCTTGCTGAGATTGGCAATGTCATTTTCCTTGTCCTGTAATTTCTCCTTCAGTTTATCCTGCAGCCTTTGATTCCTCTTTCCCTCCTCCCAATTATTCACTTTCTCTTGCGAGTCCTGTTTGCTATTTGCCGATTTTGATGGATTTCTCTTCAGTTGATTGTTCTCTTCCTCGATCAGACGGAGCTTGATTTTCATGGCATCAAGTTCTTGTTTCATCGCATCATTAGAGGACAGATTCTAAATGATCAATAATATAATCAATAAATTGTCAATAAAATATAAATAAGTTATAAATAAATAATCAATAAATAATCAATAAAATGTCGGTGAAAATTCAATAAATTGATAGTAAAATATCGATAAATAATCGATAAATAATCAATAAATTATCGATAAAAAATCAATAAATTGTCAATAAAATATCAATAAGTTATAAATAAATAATCAATAAGATATCGATAAATAATCAATAAGATATCGATAAATATTCAATAAGATATCGATAAAATTCAATAAATTGTCAATAAAATATAAATAAGTTATAAATAAATAATCAATAAAATATTGATAAATAATCAATAAATCGCTAATCTCACCCGCAAATTTTTAATTCTCTGCAATTGATTCCGAAGCTCATCATTTTCTTGTTCCAGTTTGCTTTTGTCTGTTTTCAATTTCTTGGCTGTAAATTCCTTGTGATCGGAGTCAGCCTTCAGTCCGTCGAGTTCGATTTGTACCCGTTCCTTGTCGGCTCTGGCTGATCGCAACTCCCGCTGGTATTGTAATATTTGGTCGCGATTCGCCTCCAACTCGTTGCTGAGATCTCGAGTGTGCTTGTCAAGCACCTTCTGGATGTTGTCCTGGTTAGCCATCTCATTCTTTGTCATCCGCAATGCATCTATCGATTGATCAGCGATTGTTTTCTTCACGTCGGCCAGGTTGGCCTTGAGGATTTGCAGCTGTTTCTCTTTATCCCGGAGTTGCTCAGTCAGTTTCACCATCGCATTTTTCATCTCGATATTCGGTGATCTAGTGACGTCACCTTTCAACCGGGAGATTTCCTGATTCTGGAATTCGATCTGGCTTTCCTTCTCATTTAGTTTGCGCTTCAAATTGTTCATGTTCTCCTTGAGGTCGATAATCTCGTTCCTGAATAAAATTATTGATAAATCTATTGATTGATTGATCGATTAATTATTTGTTATTGATTAATTATTATTTGATTTATTAATTGATTAATTATTATTTGATTTATTTATTGATTGATTATTAATCGATTGATTATTATTGATCATTATTAATCGATAAATATGGCTATGATTACTCAGCCTTTATTTCAGTCTCCTTCAATCGGGATTGATTGATTTTGTCTGTAGTTTCCATTTTCTGTTTCTGAATCGATAATTGGTGTTGAATGTCAGCCAGCTGGAGCTTCAGGTCCTCATTGGTTCTCGTTTGAATGGCCAGCAGGTCACGCAGCTCATTGTTTTCCCTGTATTGATCACTGGTTGCTACAGCTGTGGTTGCCATGGGTAATTGGCCATTATATCCAGCCCTCCTAGTACCGGCGGCAGCCTCAGCACTTAGTCTCTCTCTCAACAGCTTGATTTCCTCTCCGTGTTTCTGATTGCTGGCCACCAAATCCTCCCGAGCTTCCTTAAGCAGCTGCTCGTACCGCATGAGGCTCTCGTCCTTAGCCCGCAACCGTTCCTGGAGCCCAGAAAGAGTTGTTTGGGCAGCCCACATCGTTTTCTCGTCCACATAATTACTTTTTTCTGCATTCAGTAATGACGTCACTGCCGCATCAGAAATCTGTCCCATTTGTTGCGGTCTGTCCTCTGATGCCGGCAATCGCAGCCGCAACTCATTAATGTATCTTTCCCGCTTCAATAGGGTTCCTTCCAATTCCCGGATCTTATTTTCATGCTCTTTCCCGTGCTGAATAAATAATCAATCGATAAATAAATAAATATTAATTAATTAATTAATAATTTATTTATTTATTCATCTAGAGTAATATTAATTTATTATTATTATTATTATGGATAATTGATAAATAAATAATTGATAAATAATTGATAAATAATTGATAAATAATTGATAAATAATTGATAAATAATTGATAAATAATTGATAAATAATTGATAAATAATTGATAAATAATTGATAAATAATTGATAAAAAATAAATAATTGATAAATAATTGATAAATAATTGATAAATAATTGATAAATAATTGATAAATAATTGATAAATAATTGATAAATAATTGATAAATAATTGATAAATAATTGATAAATAATTGATAAATAATTGATAAATAATTGATAAATAATTGATAAATAATTGATAAATAATATAAATTGATAAATAATTGATAAATAATTGATAAATAATTGATAAATAATTGATAAATAATTGATAAATAATTGATAAATAATTGATAAATAATTGATAAATAATTGATAAATAATTGATAAATAATTGATAAATAATTGATAAATAATTGATAAATAATTGATAAATAATTGATAAATAAATTATAATTAATTGATAAACAATTTATTAACCTTCCTCAGCGCCTTATTCTCATTCTCCTTATCGAATATAACTCGGATGTGCTTCTTGATAGTGGCCATTGCTTGGTCCAGTTGATTAGGCAGTGGAGCGCTGGGGTCTGGCATAGTTCCGAGATATTGTTCTTTCTGTGTTCCTGTTGCTTGCTGGAATGAATTGGCAGCTATAATAACTTCCCCTTGGATATTTTCTAGGTTGACAATGGTGCGTTCTAGCTCGTTCTCCCGTTGTTCCCAGAGCAACTGTTTGTCATCATGATCCCTTGTAATTCTGGCAATATCCTCATCGACCTGGGCCAGCTGGGATTCCTGGCATTTAATCACGCTTTCCAGGTGTTCCACCTCGTGTCGCAACAAGTCACACTAAATCAATAATAATAATAGCAATAATAGCAATTGATAAAAATAAATTTATCAAAGAATTCAAATTATTATTATGTAGAAATTAGTAATTGGTAACTCATTTGATTTGCAGTGCGGAATGGAGCATTCTGGAACCGCCTATACCTGGGTACATAGAGCAGTTGCAGAGGCAACTGGAACTTGTAGGAGATGATTAGATGAGCAGTAGATGAAGGTGAGAGGTGATTAGGTGAGAGCGAATGACATTGCAGGAATGAGAGGCCGAAACTGTCAGCTGGTAACGAGAGAATAATCGCCAGAAATTGAGCTGAGCAAGGCGGAAATGGAGCTGAGCAAGGCGGAAATGGAGCTGATAAAGGCGGAAATGGGGCTGAGCAAGGCGGAAATTGAGCTGAGCAAGGCGGAAATGGAGCTGAGCAAGGCGGAAATTGAGCTGAGCAAGGCGGAAATTGAGCTGAGCAAGGCGGAAATTGAGCTGAGCAAGGCGGAAATTGAGCTGAGCAAGGCAGAAATTGAGCTGAGCAAGGCGGAAATTGAGCTGAGCAAGGCAGAAATTGAGCTGAGCAAGGCGGAAATTGAGCTGAGCAAGGCAGAAATTGAGCTGAGCAAGGCAGAAATTGAGCTGAGCAAGGCGGAAATTGAGCTGAGCAAGGCGGAAATTGAGCTGAGCAAGGCAGAAATTGAGCTGAGCAAGGCAGAAATTGAGCTGAGCAAGGCGGAAATTGAGCTGAGCAAGGCGGAAATTGAGCTGAGCAAGGCGGAAATTGAGCTGAGCAAGGCGGAAATTGAGCTGAGCAAGGCGGAAATTGAGCTGAGCAAGGCGGAAATTGAGCTGAGCAAGGCGGTGCTGATTTTTCCCATAAAAGGAACCACAATGTCGATGCGCGTCTTGATGGTGCACTTACTGATGCTAAACTTTTCTTTGAAACTTATCTTCACCCTTCACAATAATACAGGCTTTTAACATTTCCATATATTGATATTGATATTGATATATTGATATTGATATATTGATATTGATATATTGATATTGATATATTGATATATTGATATATTGATATTGATATATTGATATTGATATATCGATATTGATATATTGATATTGATATATTGATATATTGATATATTGATATTGATATATTGATATTGATATATTGCTATTGATATATCGATATTGATATATTGCTATTGATATATTGATATTGATATATTGATATTGATATATTGATATATTGATATATTGATATTGATATATTGATATTGGTATATTGATATTGATATCGATATTGATTTATATATTTATATGTTAATATCGATATTGATATATCCCACCTGGCGCTTGTGCTTCAGGCTTTCTAATCTCAGTCCTTCCATCTTGCTGCTCCATGATTCCAGCACGCTTTTCTCATTTCTCTTGGTTGCCATGGCGTCCTTCAATTCTGTCTCGGTTTGCCTGGCGATATTTGCGGCCTGGAATTCGGTTTCCAAGTCGAATTTGGCACGGAGAGTCAGCTGGAGCTCCTGGTCCAATTTGACCTTGTCCTCAGTCAGCCGGATCAGAGTGCTGGTGAACCGCTCGTGCCGCGACAGCGGGATGCTGCCTGAGAACTGGCTGCGTAGCGACTGTCACCAGGGAGCGGTGAGAATAGGGTTATCGGTAACAGGGCTATACAACTAACATTTATCGTCTCCCTCAAGTGTTTCACTCGGGTCCGGCCGTCCAGACGCGTCTGATACAGGTTCTGATCCTTCTCATCGCAGTTCTGCTCCGTCCGCAGCAGCTGGGCCTCCAACCGCTTCTGGACTCGGTGCAAATCATCCAGCTTCCTCAGTGCTGATGTCTCTGACATTTGCAACAGCACGATGTGCCGGTGCAACTTTCCTATCAGGCTTTTCTCGTCACTCTGGCACTGGATGTCCGCCAGCTGTTGCCGTAGTGACCCGGTCTCCTTCTCCCTGGATAACTGCTGCTGCTGCAATGCATTAGTCTGCATTGTGGCGATCTCTGCTATCTCCTGCCAATAAGCCAATCATTCATGTTTATGTTTAGGCGCGCGTGTGTGCATCACATAATCAGTAAACAGATCAATCAATCATTCGATCAGATCAACTAATCAAATAAACTCATCAACCAAAGCAACATATCAACCAACTAATCAATCAATCAATCAATTCAACTCATCAATCAATCAAATCAACTAATCAATCAATTAATCAAATCAAATAATCAATCAATCAACAAAGCAACATATCAATCAACTAATCAATCAATCAATCAAATCAAATAATCAATCAATCAACAAAGCAACATATCAATCAACTAATCAATCAATCAATCAAATTAACAAAGCAGTATATTAATCAGTTAATCAATACAAATAATCAATCAATCAAATCAACTAATCAATCAATTAATCAAATCAAATAATGAATCAATCAATCAAAGCAACATATCAATCAACTAATCAATCAATCAATCAAATTAACAAATCAGTATATTAATCAGTTAATCAATACAAATAATCAATCAATCAAATCAACAAATCGATAAATAACCTTCAGCTTCTCAATCTCGTGCTTCCCTTCCAGCTCGCGTTTCTCTAACTCCAGAACTCGACGTTTTTCGGCATCATTAATTTCCTTGGACACGGAATCTAGTGACAAGAAGCTGATATCTAATTGGATAAAAATTCCACTCACCAATCAATTCATCTCGCAACTCGCGTTCAATCTTTTGCAGCTCTAAATTGTGATTGGTCAGTTCAGTCAATTTTTCCTCGAGTTCTTTGTTTCGTTTTTCCGCCTCGTTCCAGGTATTTTTTATGTTCTCATACATTCGCACTGCGTGATCCGCTCGTTCCTGCTCATTGATCTGCTTCATTTCCAGTGTTGCCATCTTCTTTGACATCGATATCAAATGGCTGTCAACTGCCAATTTGCTTTTGGTCTTCCTTGGTGAGTTACTTGTGCTCTTTATTGATTGCTCTGATGCTGGCTAAATGGGAAATAAATCACATTGACAATGGAGATCAGTTTATTGGAAACCAAAAATAATTGATTCTGAGTCTGTAGAAAGATCAAAAATGTTACCGCTTCGCCTAGTTCCTCCAAGGTGGCTTCTAAAACATGTCGACGCTGCTTCTCAGCTTCCAAAATCTTTTTCAAAGCTTCGTGGTCCATTTTCATTTTGCTTAGTTCACTCTCGATCTGAATTATCGATTCGCCACGACCAATGAGAATGTTCTGCTTCTCCAGGAAGTTCCTGTATTTCTCTGTCACTTCATCGAATTTCGTTTGAAGCTTTGTCATGTCCTTTCGGGGGACAGATTCATCCAGTTCTTTCTGGAGGACATTCAGCTTATAATTTGCTGTTTCCTTGAATCGTCGATAATAACCCATTCGGTCAGTGACAACGGCCTCGATTTGTATCATCTCACTCTTCAGCTTATTATTCTCCTATAGCACCGAATTTAATCAATAAATATCAAATTACTGATAATAATCAATAATCAGCGATAATAATCAATAACCAGCGATAATAATCAATAATCAGTGATAATAATCAATAATCAGTGATAATAATCGATAATCAGAGATAATAATCAATAGTCAGTGATAATAATCAATAATCAGTGATAATAATCAATAATCAGCAATAACGATCAATAATCAGCAACAATACTCAATAATCAGTGATAATCATCAGTGATAACAATCAATAATCAGTGATAATAATCAATAATCAGCAATAACGATCAATAATCAGCAACAATACTCAATAATCAGTGATAATCATCAGTGATAACAATCAATAATCAGAAATAATAATCAATAATCAGTGATAATAATCAATAATCAGTGATAATAATCAATAATCGGTGATAATAATCGATAATCAGAGATAATAATCAATAATCAGCAATAATAATCAATAATCAGTGATAATAATCAATAATCAGTGATAATAATCAATAATCAGAGATAATAATCAGAGATAATAATCAATAGTCAGTGATAATAATCAATAATCAGTGATAATAATCAATAATCAGCAATAACGATCAATAATCAGCAACAATACTCAATAATCAGTGATAATCATCAGTGATAACAATCAATAATCAGAAATAATAATCAATAATCAGCAACAATAATCAGCAATAATAATCCATAGTCAGCGACAATAATCAATAATCAGCAATAATAATCAATAATCAGTGGTAATAATCAATAATCAGCGATAATAATCAATAATCAGCAATAACGATCAATAATCAGCAACAATACTCAATAATCAGTGATAATCATCAGTGATAACAATCAATAATCAGCAACAATAATCAATAATCAACAACAATAATCAGCAATAATAATAATCCTCACCCGTCTCATTGTCTGCTCCATCTCCTGCATTGCTGAATACCTCCGTGTAAGAGCAGTTTCATTGACCTTCAAAACAGTTATCTGTCGGCAGAGGTCTGCCAATCTCCTCTTCAATTCCGAATCGTCCTGATTGAGAGTGTCTAGCATGCGATCGAACTCAGCAATCCTCGCATTGTCCTCTGATCGGATGCCTTCAATGTCCTTCAATCGGGTTTGCAGCGCCTCGATCTCCTGCTCATATCGCTGTTTCTCGTCGCCATATTGCCGATACAGGAGGCCTTGTCTGTGCCGCAGGAATGCGAATTTCCTCCGGTAATTGTCCAGTGCTCTGTCGGCCTTGTCCAGGGCTTGCTCCTTCAGTGATTTCTCCTGCAACACAATGATCAGGTGCTGATTGAGTGCTGCAATCGTCTGACTGGCCGATGCCGACAGGTTCTCGGGCAGCCCAATCCTTTCCTCCAGGTTCCAGCCGTTCTCCATCATCACCATCGGATCCATCACCTTCAGCCGCTGCTTCAACTTGTCGTGATCCAATTGCAACTGCTGGAATCCAATCCTGCTGTTCCTCAGCTCGTTCCTCAGCTCCTCATTGCGGCCCTCCAAGTTATCTATTCTCGTCTTGAGGTAAATTCCCGTGTCGAACTCCCCCAGCAGCTTCCTGGTCTCCATGGCCACCAGTAACTTGTCCAGCACCGGGCATTCCAGCACCGGCACTCCAGCACCGGCACTCCAGTTCCTCGTCACCAGTTCCTCCTTGATCTGTCGCAGAGCGTCACACATCGCATCATTCTCCGCTTGCAGCTGCCTGTTCCTCGTCATCAATTTCGCTATCTCGTCCTCCTTTACTGCTCTCTCCTTCACGGCATTCGACAGCTCGCTGCTCATCTCCCGCTCCTGGACAATCATAATCATTGGCCGGTTATGCAGCCTGATTACCTTGATTCGCCACGTGTTATTCCCCTGTGGCGCGCTCTCGTATTTGCGAGCCATAGATTGCATCACCGGATCATATTCGATATTCTGCATCGAGCTCTCCAGCTCCAACGCCTTGTACTCATCCATGACATCGCCAGCCTCCATCCCAGCTGAGCCAGCACGCAGTCCGGCTTGTCGAGCTAGCATTCGGACTTTCTTTTTCAGCAACAGCCTTTCATCTTCCAATTTCTCAATCTAGGATAATATCAATAATAATATCAATAATCATATCAATATCAATATTAATATCAATAATATCAATATTAATATCAATAATAATATCAATAATAATATCAATATCAATAACAATATCAATAACAATATCAATATCAATAACAATATCAATATTAATATCAATAATAATATCAGTAATAATATCAATATTAATATCAATAATAATATCAGTAATAATATCAGTAATAATATCAATAATAATATCAGTAATAATATCAATATTAATATCAATATTAATATCAGTAATAATATCAATAACAATATCAATATTAATATCAATAATAATATCAGTAATAATATCAATATCAATATCAATAATAATATCAGTAATAATATCAGTAATAATATCAATAATAATATCAGTAATAATATCAGTAATAATATCAATATCAATATCAATAATAATATCAGTAATAATATCAATATTAATATCAATAATAATATCAGTAATAATATCAATATTAATATCAATAATAATATCAGTAATAATATCAGTAATAATATCAATAATAATATCAGTAATAATATCAATATTAATATCAATATTAATATCAGTAATAATATCAATAACAATATCAATATTAATATCAATAATAATATCAGTAATAATATCAATATCAATATCAATAATAATATCAGTAATAATATCAGTAATAATATCAATATTAATATCAATAATAATATCAGTAATAATATCAATATCAATATCAATAATAATATCAGTAATAATATCAGTAATAATATCAATAATAATATCAGTAATAATATCAATATTAATATCAATATTAATATCAGTAATAATATCAATAACAATATCAATATTAATATCAATAATAATATCAGTAATAATATCAATATCAATATCAATAATAATATCAGTAATAATATCAGTAATAATATCAATATTAATATCAATAATAATATCAGTAATAATATCAATATCAATATCAATAATAATATCAGTAATAATATCAGTAATAATATCAATAATAATATCAGTAATAATATCAATATTAATATCAATATTAATATCAGTAATAATATCAATAACAATATCAATATTAATATCAATATCATAGGCTGATCCCAACTGCAAAATCTGGGGGTGGGGTGCTAATTTTTTCAGTCGTAGTCATAGTTTTACAAAGATTGAAATTTACTCCAAATGTCAGTTCCAAAAGGCTGACTTTAAGAGAAAAATATGTTTTTTACTTTGCAAAACAACGTTTTCGTGTTTTACATTTATTTTAGTAAATGAAAGAAATATTTGTGAATATCATTTTGAAACAAGTTTATTAAATCACAAAAACATTCTATTACCGGAACACAACCTTAAGGCATCCATAACTATTATTTTAAAAAGTAAAATTGGTGGGCAGAGAAAAGCCAATTTTGTATAATTTGATCTTTGTCTTGCACATTCATAATTCTTTTGTCAAAGGATTTCAATACTAAATCATTTGCTCGTTTACTTGTCATCCTGGGTCGTGCAAATCTCATAATACGATTTAAAATTGAAAAGGTTCGCTCTACAGTAGCTATTGAAATTGGAATCGTCTTGGCCCCTTGGTCTAGCTTGTTCAGATTGGGAAGAAATGACATGTCGATTGGTTTTCCAGTTTTCATACTCCACTTAGCCCGTTTCATTTCACATTCCAAAAGGGTCTCATTGATTGTCAATGAAAAGCAAAAGCGTTTGAGTTCAGAAAGAATAGCAAGGACTTTGTGGAAAGTAACAACTGTAACAATAAACTCTGCTGAAAATTTGCCGATAAAATCAAGCAGCTTCATCTCTGTTAGCACTATTGTGGATACTAAGCTCTTGCAAAGCGAGTAGAATTGCGTCAAAACGATCAAGTACAACATCTAAACTCTCAAAGTGGCAATTCCAGCGAATGTCATATTGGTTGGATTTTTCTTTACGTAATAATGAAATGGTAGTCTGCACTTTCTCAAAGATAATAGCATTGTTAGGTTTACTCATAAACATCTGCAATTTATTGATTTTTCTCATTTTTGCAGACCTATAGGAACCGTTTCAAGTAATCGTCTAACAATCAGTGCCGTGAACATATACTGCAGTTGGATATTCACATATGAGGTGAGGAAAAACGCCATTTTCATTCCCTGGCGTAGCACTAGCTGGCTCTGCAATAATTGATATTTTTGAAGATTTGAATAATCTCCGGATAACAAAAATTATATTAAAAAATTGAGATTTGAAGGCCCTTACAACTGTTGGGCTAGCACTGAGTTTTGATTAAATGAATTGGAAACAGCACGCAAACATAACATGCAGATTTAAAATCAGTCCCATAAAACATCAAGTAAACACCTTAAAATGCGAGAAAGATAGCATTGTTAGGTTTGCTCATAAATACTTGCAATTTATTGATTTTTCAATCAGTGCCGTGAACATATACTGCAGTTGGATATTCACATATGAGGTGAGGAAAAACGCCATTTTCATTCCCTGGCGTAGCACTAGCTGGCTCTGCAATAATTGATATAAGTGTTGAACTATTTATTTTTCGTAAGACTATTTGTAAAAATGGGAAAATATTTTTTGCACGAGTTGTGTTTAATGAAACTGAATAAGCGTGATAGGTCGAGTGGTGCTTTAGGCAGATTGTTGTTGCCCTTTGTGATGAATAATGCGTCTTCTGTCAGACCACGAAGCGTTTGATTAAAAATACGACACCAGAAACAAAATGCCTTGTTTAATACTATATCAAGTTCATCCCATTCAAATCTGGAATGCTGGAATGCCGTGCTGGTAACATGCCATCCATACATTTTGTAAAACGGGATATTTCAATGACAATTGGCTGTAAAGGACTACTTTCTTTCTTCCCAAGTCTAAAATTCGAATTTACAAGTCGAACAATATCATAAAATCATTTTGCTGAGATCGAGAATGAAGGAAAAGACTAGATATGTTGGTGTTTCGGATAGAGAGGGCTTCAATGATCACCGGTTGCAGCTGCAACCTGGATAAGTCTGACTTGGGTTGTGGTTTAGGTCCAAATTGCAGGGCGCATTTCTTAAATGTTTTGCGATGAGGCTTGCTAGATACCATATTAGACAAATAATATTTTTATACGCCATTTCACAGATGTGGGGATGATACACACAATCATTTGTTGGATAAACTCTGAATAATAACTCATACATCTCACATGCATTCATCATTTCGGAATTATTTTTATGTAGCAAAATCTGGGAGGGCGACACCTCCCCCCCCCTTGCCCCCGCCAGATACGCCTCTGAATAATATTAAATAATAATACCGATAATAATATCAATAATAATAATAATAATAATAATATCAATAATAATAATAATAATAATAATAATAATAATAATAATAATAATAATAATAATATCAATAATAATAATAATAATAATAATATCAATAATAATAATAATAATAATAATAATAATAATAATAATAATAATAATAATAATAATAATAATACCGATAATAATAATAATATCAATAATAATAATATCAATAATAATAATAATAATGATAATAATAATAATATCAATAATAATAATATCAATAATAATAATAATAATGATAATAATAATAATAATAATAATAATAATATCAATAAAATAATAATAATGATAATAATAATAATAATAATAATAATAATAATAATAATAATAATAATAATAATAATAATAATAATAATAATATCGATAATAATAATAATATCGATAATAATAATAATAATAATAATAATATCGATAATAATAATAATGATAATAATAATAATAATAATAATAATAATAATAATAATAATAATATCGATAATAATAATAATAATATCAATATCAATAATAATATCAATAATAATAATAATAATATCAATAATAATAATATCAATAATAATATCAATAATAATATCGATAATAATAATAATAATATCAATTATAATATCAATAATAATAATAATAATAATAATATCAATTATAATATCAATAATAATAATAATAATAATATCAATAATAATAATATCAAAATCAATAATGTCTAAAATAATAATATCAATAATAATATCAATAATAATATCAATAATAATATCGATAATAATATCGATAATAATATCAATAATAATATCAATAATAATATCAATAATAATAATATCAATAATAATATCAATAATAATATCGATAATAATAACATCAATATGAATATCAATAATAATAATATCGATAATATTGATATAAAATTGATAAAAACCAATATTACCGACCTCCTTCTGCAGAACAATATTGATGGCCCTCTCCTCCTCGTCCTCGGCTGCCTTCTGCCTCCTGTAGCCCTCTACATCAAGCTGTTCATCAATTGGGATATTCAGCTTGGCCCGAAGATGTCCATTCTCGAATTTCAGCTCCTCAGCGGCATAATTTGCCTTGTTGACATTCTGAAGATATTGTTCCTTCTCCCGTTCCTTCACTTGCAACTGCGCCTTGCACGCCTTGATCTCAGCAACAGCTTCTGCCAGTCCGAATTCTCCTCTCTCATACATCTTGTTCCTCTCAAGGGCATCTGTCAGTTCCTGCTCCCGATCCGCCATCTGATTCTCCACCTGATCCAATCAATAACTACTCAATAATCCCTCCAACTATCCCTGTTCACCTTATTCAATCTCTCCACAGTTTCTCTCAGCATCTTCTCCTTGTCATCAAGCATCTGCCGCAACTCCTTTATCCGCCTCATCTGATGTCCCGATGATCCTCCTCCAGTCCGCTCTAGATCCTTCTTTAAATTCTCAATGAGATCTCCGTTCTCCTCGATTGTGTGTGCCGCATCCAGCAATTGCTGACTCAAATCCTTCACCTGCATCGAATCACCGTCAGATTACACGTCACACAACCAATCACAATAATCCACCTCTTGTTCCCGTTCCTTTACCAGCTTTATCAGTGCTTGAACATTAGCTTTCTCGCTGTTGATTCCGGATTTCTGTAGGTCGTATCGCAATTTAGCATTCTCCTCGTACAGCCGACAGATCTCAGAATCTCTTTCTTCCATTATCTGTAAATTGCAACGGGAAATCGATTGAAATTGAGCGCAAATAATGATCGTTACTTTACAAAATATGAAGTTGAGATGAAGGAAATGTTCAAAAACGAAAAAGAATAAAGATATAGTGGGCAAGTAAAAAAGGAAAATACAGAAAAGGAAAGGAAACCGGAGATAAAATTAAGACAGAGAAAAAATGAAGTAAAAAAGAAAAGAATACATAAGAAAGAAAGATAAATGACAAGAAAGAGAAAAAGAAAGTAAAAAATAAAAAAAAGGTTATAAAAAAATAATAGGAAGAGAAAGGAATAATAAAGAATAGAAAAAGGAAAATTCAAAGAAAAAAGAGAGAAAAAGGAAAAGAAAGAAAATATTGGTAAACAAAACGAAATAGAAAATGAAAAAAGAAAAGAATATAGAAAAGAAAAAAGAATTGAAAATAAAATACAAGAATGAGAGAAAGGAAAGCAAAATAGAAAGAAAATAATAATAAAAGAAAAAAATAACATAAGAAAAAAGAAAAAAGGACAAGAAAGAGAAAAAGAAAGTAAAAAATAAAAAAAGGTAATAAAAAAATATTAGGAAGAGAAAGGAATAATAAAGAATAACAAAAGGAAAAGTCAAAGAAAAAAGAGAGAAAAAGGAAAAGAAAGAAAATATTGGTAAACAAAACGAAATAGAAAATGAAAAAAGAAAATAATATAGAAAATAAAAAAGAATTGAAAATAAAATACAAGAATGAGAGAAAGGAAAGCAAAATAAAAAGAAAATAACAATAAAAATAAATGAAAGAAAAAATAGAAAAGAAAAGAAGATGGAAAAAAAGAGGAAGAAAAAAGAATAAGAGAGAAAGAAAAGTAAAAAAGAAATAAAAGGACAGGGGAAAAGAAAAGACAGAGAAAAGATAAAAAGAAAAGAAAAAGTAAAAAATTAAAAATGTCAATTTAAATTAAATAAAAAATCTTAATCAAAAATCATATTATAAGAAAAAAAGAAAAGTAAAAATGATAAAAAGCTAAAAGAAAATATAAGAATAAAATCCAAGAAGGAGGGAAACAAATAAAATTCAAAGAAAACAAAAAAAGCTAAAATTACTAAATAAATAAATATTAACAAACTTGTTTCCATTTTTCGACTTGTTCGTTGACATGAATCATAATTTTGTCATCAGCGTCATTCTTATCGTTCATCTGTTCCTGGAGATGCTCAATTTGCATTCTCAGCATCCTGCATTCTGCCTCCCTGCTCTGTAGATCTCCATCGGTCATCCCGAAATTGCTCTTCATATTTTTATATTCCGATGTTATTCTTTCGATTTCATCAGTTGCCATTTCCAGGTTTTCCTTCAGATGATCCATTTCCTGGTGCAGTTCAAGGATTTTCTCTTGGGCATTCTAATCAGATTTAAGAATAAAATCATTTCTGGTGACGAAATTCGACTTACATCCAGATCGATTTTCTTCTGTCTTAATTCCGATCTAGTATAAGCCAATTCTGATTTGTTGGAATCCTGATTTTGATCCTTTTGATTTTTGAGTTGGTTCGTTCTCTGTCGGAGAAATTCCACATTGTCGGATAATTTTGCATTTGAGTCTTTTAATCCTTCAATTTCCTTTTGCTGTTTATTAATTGTTTCTTCTTTCTTGTCATTGTCCTCGGTCAACGAATTATATTTGCTTTTCAATTCCCGAATTTCTTGGTTCATCGATTCTTTCTCCATTTCCCAGTTTCGTTTTTCTCTCACGACATTTATATCTGTTCCGTCACTTCTTTGCAACGCAGCATTCTCTTTTTCTAATTCTTCTTTGATAATTTTCAATTTTTTTATGTCAACATTGGCTTCTTCTAAATCTTCATTTAGACCTTTGTTTTCCTCAGCTTTGTAGCTCATGATGAATTGTGCAATGTTGAAAGCCTTGTAAAGCTTATCGGCATCATCAACATTGCTGATGTCATCGATCTGAAAGGTTTTTTTTATTAATTTCAGAACTCAAAAATATTAAATTCAATCACATGAACAGCGTGAAAGAAGATTCGTATCAAAGATTCAAGCATGCAAAATCATTTGAAAGATTACTTAGAAAATAATTCAAAACACAAATTCAATCCTTCGGCAAATAAATGAGATTATCAAGACAGTTGTGTATTTCCGCCGGGGATACCCATCAAAATAATCACCTACCATCAAGAACCGCTAATTCATATACAAAATTTATTGCGGGTGAAAATTTAAAACAAATAAATAATCATTATGGTTTTTAATTTTTATTCATAAATGAACAATAAAACAGTGAAACATACATATAATTAAACAAATATATGGTAAAAGTCAGAATAGTCGAATATGGAAGTCAAAAAAAGAGTCTACAGATCGTGAAAAATTAGCCGACTGCAAACCCAAAAAAATAACCGGCATCCAACAAATGCCACAAAATTAGTCGATGACTTGATATAAGAATCTCAAAAAAATCGTTGACAATTTAATTCAAATAATTTTGGGGAAAACTAACTTCATTTAATTATCTATACATCTAGAATATTTACTACCTACTACAGTAATAATACCTCCCAGTTAACCAACACCCTTTTAAAAATATTGTATTATTTTTGGTCCCTAATGTTTCGACTATTTTTTTAGGATTTAATATTGTCGGCTATTTTTTTGTACTACAGTTTCGACGATTTTTTCGGGTTTCAACACTGGAGACGATTTTAACCAATTAAAGCTTTTTTTCTTTGGCGATTATTTTTTTGATTTCCGTATTCGAGTATTCTAACCCTTACCAAATATATTATTTTAATTATTATAATGATTAGGCAATCAATAAAACAATCTAATATTTATTAGCTTTTTAAAGTCAATCTCATTACTTGTATTTTTACATCGAATTTGATGTTTGCTGTAGTTAATGTAGTAGGTAGATGCGAGACCCCAGTGCCACCATTAGTTACTGCATATTGGTTAGCAACCAAACCCCCAACCCATAGCGAAAACTGATAATAGAGATTATTGATGTTCCTGATAATTGATTATCGCGATTATTGATTTTTCAAAAAAAATTTATTTTATTTATTTAAGATACATTTTAGCTTTATCGCACTAAAGCGCGGAGGTTAAAGATTTTCAAAAGATTCTCTCGGCAAAAACATAGAGAATGACAAATCTCTTGAAGATTTTACTAGCGAAAATTTTTAATTTTTCAAAAGGAAAATCTTGTCTAGAAAAAGACTGAAATTTTTTTCGTTTTTCCAAAATATCTAGCTGTTTCAAAATATCAGTTGGTTAGCAACATCAGAAATGTCTTTCCAAAGACCTTTAGCTATTTAGATGCAACAATAAAATTCTCTATAAGTGTATAAGGTGTTAAGAAATTATTGATTATAAATATTTAATTTTGATGTGAAATAATCAATATTATTTGTATACGACGTCGCAGTTATTAAAACCTTTTATAAGGTGTGTTGGTAGAAATTACATACATAAGAAATTTAATAATTATGTTCCATTTGTCACTAATATTGATTTTCAGAATTTTTTATTTTTATTGATTTTCAAGTGCAATTATTGATTTTTGAAGGTGTAAAAATTCTGAAATTTTTTAATTTTATGTAGTAAGTAGTTGTGATGCCTTCAAGACACCATGAGTAATAGGGCTCCCAGACCCCCTTAGTCAAGGTCATGTTCCTTTTTATAGCGATCATAAATTGTTCATAATTTTTTTGTTGATTTTTAAGTGTAATTATTGATTTTTATAGAATTTTTATTTTTATTGATTTTTATGAAATTTTTATTTTTATTGATTTTTATGAAAATTTTTATTTTTATTGATTTTTAAGTACAACTATTAATTTTTGAAGGTGTAAAAATTCTGAAATTTTTTAATTTTATGTAGTAAGTAGTTGTGATGCCTTCAAGCCACCATGAGTAATAGGGCTCCCAGACCCCCTTAGTCAAGGTCATGTTCCTTTTTATCGCGATCGTAAATTGTTCATAATATTTTTGTTGATTTTTAAGTGTAATTATTGATTTTTATGAAATTTTTATTTTTATTGATTTTTATGAAAATTTTTATTTTTATTGATTTTTAAGTACAACTATTAATTTTTGAAGGTGTAAAAATTCTGAAATTTTTTAATTTTATGTAGTAAGTAGTTGTGATGCCTTCAAGCCACCATGAGTAATAGGGCTCCCAGACCCCCTTAGTCAAGGTCATGTTCCTTTTTATCGCGATCATAAATGGTTCAGATTTTTTTTATTGATTTTTCAGAATTTTTTTATTTTTATTGATTTTCAAGTGCAATTATTGATTTTTTAAGGTGTAAAATTTATGAACATTTTAGATATTATATTTCTCACTAAGTATCAATGTGGACTTGATGGCAAAATCATTTATTTGTACTTGGTAAATTTATTATTAAATAATTAAATAAATAGCATAAACATTTAAAAATTGATTTTTTGTTAAAATTAAAACTTGAAAATTATAATAAAATGTATTGGAAAAGCTAAAATATTTAATTATTGATAATAATTCATAATTTAAATCAAATGTAAAATGAAACTGTGGTCTTGATCGAGTAATTATAGGATGGAAATTTTTTGAATTTTAGAGATTTCCTGGCTCCATAATGAATTTATTATATGATATAAATTATGAATATCTATTCAGATTCTAATTCAATTAGAAAAGCAATTCGCTGATAAAAACAATGATAATAATAATAATAATAATTCATTTATTAAATAATTTACCAAATAAAATTAATAAAATTTGTAATATTTAAATAATTTCATAAATTATTATCAAAATGCTTCGACTTTTAGTCATGAAATAAATGTTATTAAATTGTAATATAATTTCTTACATTGACCATTAGTTCATAGATTATATCAATATCGTCGGGTGACATAGAATTTAACTGATCAGTCTTAACTTTCAAAATTCTATCCCAATCTGAAGAACTCATTGTTTACTAAAATCAAAAGCAAATGTCAATGCAGATGTCAAAATGCTTATAATGGCATTTAAATAAACGAAATACAACAAATTTACAGGTAAAAAAAAATTAGAAAAAATGTAAAAAATAATGTAAAACATTTACAAAAAATGAATGGCTATTTTTAATTTTATAAAAGTTATTAGTTTTATTTAATTATCATAGTGACAATTATTAAAACAAATGTGTTTAAAATATATATTTTATAAAGTAAGGAGTTTTATAAATTTAAAAATTGAGCTTAATCAAAATAGCACTGACATAATGTGCATGAACTAATTAAGCATTATTTATTCAATGTCTGAAACTTAAGATTTCTTTGCTCCTTAATTTGTATAAGGAATTCTCATATTTTTTAAATTTTATTTTGTGAGTGTTAGAATTTGTAAAAACAATTAAAATATTCTATATTTAAACCCTGAAAAAATTATTATAAATAAAACAATAGAAAAATGGATCTGAAGTTAGGAAAATTTTGATCTGTTGTGTAATGTGGCAGTGCAGCATTTAATATGGGCCTTATTTTGATAATTTGTGAAATGGGATTTTGGTATTGGATGGTTTACAAATAATGAATAAAAAAAGTATGACGCCAATAAGAAAAAAGAAATTTAACACAGTTGTCTAGGTTTTTTGAAAAAGTTTTTATTTCATCTGTTAAAAACAGTAATATTGATAAAAATATTCTTATTATTATTAGTTTTAATTTTTTACTTTTTTTTGTATTCCTTAACCCTTTGCGGGTCGTAAAAAAATTAACCCGCCAGGTTGTTTTGATGATTTTTTTTATATATAATTTTCTTGAAATAAATAGGGTTTTTTTAATAAATAATCTACATTATACACATATATTTGTTCTTAACATGAAATGCAAAAAAAATGCAAACAACAAAATCTGAAACTTTAAATGATCAATTATTGAAGTATTGAGTTAGACTTGACATAGGACTGCAAAGAGTTAATATTTGTTTCTATTCTTGTTCTAGCAGCGAATCTATTTTTGAAGATTTGAATAACCGATAAAAATGCGATATGAATTTCCAGGAATCTAGTTCCACGAAAAAAGAAGAAACATTTTCAGATGATTATGCGTCGGGTGAGACAGTTCATTTTCTAATTTCTTGGTTTCATTCAAGCTAATTTAATAAATAATATATTTTAAGTTTGAATTTTCTTTCTCTTAATTTTATATTATGTCAATAGTGTAGATTGATTTTTAAAAGTTTTGCTAATATTAACTTAATTTCGGATTTTCAGGTAATAAAAATTATAAGTATCAATGTATAGAAAAATAGAAATTTTTCGTTTTATATTATAGTAGATGAATGCGGCCGTAAGTGGTTAATATTTATTTGGATTTCCTCTAAATTTTCCTTTAGCAACTGAGTTGATTCGATTGGATTTATATGATTTGTATCACCGAACTTATCAGTAAAGAACTGCAAGTATCTTATGTTTTCTAACAAACACGAGGCATATCATAGACGGCATTTCATAAAGGCATATATATAACATGTCGTCGTATATAAATTTTAATGATATCTTATAGTGATAGAAAATTCTGGTACCCAGTCGAAGGATGACGGACGGACGACATTGACAATCCCGAGTAAATTCGCGGGACATTACCGTCAGGCACTGTGGAATCGGGGATATTCCCTATCCACGTAGGGCACATTCGAGTGGTCTAATCGAAGCAAGATCCGACATGATTAAGACGTGGAACTGCCCAGCCTGGCCATAAATGGGGAGCCAGGGAGGAATCCGGCTCGCGAAATTAAACACGAAGCCGAGGAGGCTCTCCAACAGTTTGAGCACCTCGAACGAAAAGATCGCAAGCGACTGATGAGGATCAATAGGGACATAGCCAGTGGCCGAATCCCGAGCTCCGACGGATACCTTCTGGATAACAACATCGCGTTCGACCCAGAGGATCCAGCTCTCTTGGAACTCAACGCACCGGTACACCTGGCCCTCCCAAAACAGCACGTGCAACCCGACATCCCGAAAGCACTAGATGATAGGACGAGCAAAGAACACGCCTACTCGCGACGTCCTCTAAAACGAGAGATGCCGCGAAGAAATTTTGGGCATAGGATCGAAAGGTAGAACAGCATGGTAATATAGATGTGTGAATAATAATAAACGTGTTAATTGTTATCTTGTTTTTTTTATGATAGTTTTTTTGTGTCGAGATAATATAGCGAAAGTGAGGAAAATGTAATCAGGATAGTTTGATGTATAATTACATAAAGACTAAACGCGTCTCGTGTTCATTCGGTTTGTTGGGTGTTATAACTAACGTGTCTTATTTAATTATGCTTATTAATTCAGCCATGAACGCCATCAAGGACATCGGCCGAGAAATAAAGAAACTGAGAACAGAAAATGCAAACCTCCATCAACAATGAGTGCAGCTCATTCGTGAGCTGCAACGAATAAAGGCTACGTCGGTCGAGCCCTCCCTGGTAAAACGCATATACCAGAAAATCAATGCGGCCCAAAATGGATGGCAGGAGAAGAAGGCCTTGAATCAGGCCCAAAAGATCCAAATTCGTGGGTTCAAAGTTGATGTAGCGACAAGCAAAGAGGGGAGTGCTGTCACTTACCCCTTGGTATTCGTTCCAGCACAGGTAACGTACAAGGATCAAAATTGTCTGAAAAATTCAACGGGTAAACCAAAAACCTACACCAGGCCAAGACAAGCCCAGAGGAACCGAAGGAAACTCCAACAACAAAAGGTCAAATAGAGAGAATTGTGAATAATTTTACAGTGAACATTATGAAAATTGCATTGATCTTTTGTTGTTTATACATACAAATAGTTTCGATGTCTAAATAAATGTTTGTGTTTAATTTGATTATGTTTTTCATCCGGTTATCGAGCTAAAGACGATAAAAATTCTGTTCGAGGAAATAAACCATAAGCGGAAAGATGAGAAGAGATTAAAGAACCTAAATAAGCAAGACGAGCACATACCTTCTATCGGTAGCTCGCTGAACCAGCTGCAGACCGGGTCTTAGCAGTTTTGGAAACAAAGCTCATCTTTGACGGTCTCAGAGCCATTGGTTACATTACGAATAGCATTGTATGTGAGGCGTCAAGGTTACAAACACCACTACCCCCACACAACCTAGCTTTCAAAAAAATGTATTAAAAGTCAAAATAAAGTAATCAAAAAAATATTTATAATTTATTGTCGATCTAAATTAGTAAAAGTAAAATAAAAATTATATTTTAAATATTTCAATATTTTTCCTGCAATTGATTTGGAAAGATTTGGGAATTAACTAATATGAATGAGGTTAAATTAGTTTTGGAAAAAATTAGTTTCCAGAAAATCCTTTTAAAATATTTGAGTATAAAATATTAGTAAAATTATTGATGATAAAATGAAAGGCACTGAAGAAAGGAAAATAATTTTATTGGTAGATTAGATTCTCTGTTATATTTCATAATAGTTGTTTGCATGCTCGGTTGCAATATATTTACATTTTCGGACTTAGTGCTATATTTTATGTTGTAAATTTTGATATCAATAAATCTATATTTTGTTGAAAGCTCAATAATTTGATACCAAAAAACACGAGTGTAATTAGATACAAATTCAAGTAAGATTTCAATAAATAATTAAAATAAAATCCCAACAATATAAAAACAGAAAAATTATGAGATCTTACGCATTTTTAAGCACTTCTGAATTGAATAGACATTAGTAAAAAGATGGATTACTGAAATCCTCAAATCATATTAACCATTCTCAAATATTCCACATTACGATAAACAATAAGGAAATTGGACAAATAATTGCGAGATTTGGAGACATAACATATTTCTATTGAATCATTGGAATATAGCTTAAATGTTAAAATCTGTTCCAAATATGGAATAACCGTCATGAAATAAACAATAACCTCGATATATATTTCACAGTGACATCTTACATCACTTTCAGTACCATATTAAAACTGTTAACAAGTCTTAAGGCCTTAGATAACGCAGATTAAAAACAATGGGATCAAAGAAACAAAACCAAAGAAAAAAGAATGAGTAATATGTATTAGGCTTACGTTGAGAAATGTCTGTTTGTTGAATTAAAAAGAAATTTTGGACTTTGTTTTTAAAGAAGATTGGTAAATTTAATTTGCTTTTTGGTCATCTTTGATTGGTTTTCTTTATTTGATGTTTATTTATTTTCATTTTGACAAAAGGTAAAAAAATAAATGAAATGTTGAATATCTGTTTATTGTTGTAACATTATAAAATATAATAAATATATATATATAAGTTTTACTAATTTATCCGAATTTAAAAACATATAACCCAGAAGACGGCTGCGCTAATTTATGGAATATTATATATTTATTCAACATGTAAAATACACTATTATTTTCAATTTTTTAAGGGTACCTGATCTAAAACCTTTATAACTATCAGGTTTTGGCTGAGCCAAAATTATTATTTTGATTATGATTATTTTTATCACGACCTTTTTTCATTTTATGAATAAACATTGCAGCAATATTGGCTAACATAGTTATTTATTTAAATTGTATTTATATAAATGATTTTGTTATCGACAAAAAAGAGATTTTAAAATTTATATTTACAATTATTATCATCAATATTATTGTTATTATTATTATTATTATTATTATTATTATTATTATTATTATTATTATTATTATTATTATTATTATTATTATTATTATTATTATTATTATTATTATTATTATTATTATTATTATTATTATTATTATTATTATTATTATTATTATTTAAAACATGATGAAACATTTATTAATGAGAAAAATGTTCATTTTTATCTCAGGTTGGCAAACCCTGACCCAAATGTCATCGGATCTATTAGTCTCTTCTCCAGCATTCGCTTATACAGAAGCATATTTCTGTTGAATCCGAATCCCATAGTCCGCTTCTACAACCCCACAAAAAGTTATAAATACAGAATTAAACAAAACTAACCTCAACCTCTCCTAAGGCTTCAAAAGCACAAACAGCCAGAATAATAGCTAGTAAAATAATAATTTTCATGTTAAGTTTGACCTCATTCTCATTGTCCAGTCGTTTATATATCAAATGTAATAATTATAATAATGACAGAAATGGCCTGAGGAATTTTCATTGCTTTGAACTGCCCCCGGAGTTTTATCTAATTCAACTTTTATATGGATATCCCAAATGTTTCTTTTAAAAATCTCTTTTCTTTTATAGTAATAAAAATAAGTTTTTGTACTATTGTTATAACAATAATGATGATGATAAAAAAAAATTAAAATTAATAATAATATGTAAAATAAAAATTAATAATAATAATAATAATAATAATAATAATAATATAAATAAGAATAATAATAATAATAATAATAATAATAATAATAATAATAATAATAATAATAATAGTAATAATAATAATAATAATAATAATAATAATAATAATAATAATAATAATTAATAATAATAATAATAATAATAATAATAATAATAATAATAATGATAATAATAATAATAATAATAATAATAATAATAATAATAATATCAATAATAATAATAATAATAATAAAAATATCAATAACAATAATAATAATAATAATAATAATAATAACAATAATCATAATTTTAAAGAAAATATTTATAATTTTCTTAAACTATAAATTATGTTTAATTCGGTTATTTATAATTATAAATGTATGATTGAAATGTCTGAAATATAAAAAAAATTATGCTAAATTTCTCAAAATATGAACAATATTTCTCCAACGATTTGCTTTTGGTAATTCATATGTGGTATCCAGAATTTCGAACGATATTAGAAAATTATATGGAAATATTTATTTTGCGTCAAAATAGTTCCATTGAATATCGATCTTGATAAATTTTTCTTGTTCAGTGTCTTAACAGTTTTAGTCAATGAGTTCTCTACAAACTGGTATGAATCAATAAACCATATTTTCATTCCGCCAACACATAGCAGAAAGGATAAGAATTTTTCACTACTAATAGGAATATATAATAAATTCCAATTGGAAAATTGATTTAATCTATACTTAAGAATATGATGCAAATCATACCAGTATAAATTATGAAAAGAAAGTTTGATCAACAAATTAATAGTAATTTGACATTCCAGAAAAATATTTTAATCAATAAGAGTCCGCAGAAGTTGACAAATGCTTTTGAAAGTAAATATTATATTTTGGTAGTATAGATTTAAAATCTGCAGAAATTACAAACGGAGTGATATTTATTTTGTCTATATTTTAAATTAAAATTTTGATCTTTGGTTAAATATATATAATTCTTATATAATTCTTTGGAGTTTATCAAGTGCTTTAGATGTTCGAAACCCGTTTAAGCAATACATTCAAATAGAAGTGTTTCATTACAATATCAACAATAGCTACTTTGTTGTTATTATTTTAAGCCAAAAAATTCATTTAAATAAATCGTGCGTGAAGAACGAATTATTAATTGGTAATATACTAAAGAATACAACAAAGCCGCTCCGGGTAATATGGTGCTCTAGGTAGTCTATGAAAAATAGTTTTTCTTATAAAATAAGTTTACTGCTTTAAAAAAATTATATTTTTGGTTTTATAATTTAACGCCTATACCACTGTCTATATCGTCTTTGCCAGAAGCTGCAATTGCATTACCATAAAATTTCAAAAGTTTTACAAAAGTTAGATGCTGTCAGACAAATTATTTTACAGCTTCTTTACTTTAAATTGTAATAAAATATTTAGAAGTGTCTCATGTAGTGTTGCCACCTTTAAAAATTGTTGACTAGGACATTTGAGTAAAACAAAAAAATAATCCTTATGTTGGATGACAGGAGTCGGAAAATCAAATATTTCGAATTAAATGACAACTATAACATAGGCCCAAACAGATACAGGGTCAACATCTATTCTGAGAGGATCTAAAAAAATTGCCCAACCTTATAAACCCATCAATTTAATCCAATCTTCAAAGCAATCCAGTCCAAAAATGATTGACAATATTGAACTTTATCTTATGCAATCGACAATATCCTATTGTTGAGGTCTCGTGTTTTGGTGAGGTCTCAACCTTTCACTGGTGTTTCTTATATATAAATGCAAAGACAAAACTCTTTGTATAAATAATTTATTTAAAAACCATAAAAATTACCAAATCATAATATCCAAATCAACCTTTAACTTCAACTTTTAAATTTTCTTTTCTTTTATAATAAATAGTGCGTGTTGTGTAAGTGTTAATATGTATATAGGTGTATGCTATGTTGTGAATGCAAAAAAGATCAATGTGGACGTTTTCGGCTGTCGTATTTTAAAGCCTTGTGTTGGGCCAGAACGTAAACGGCCTTGAAAATGTTTAAATGGATCAGAAACACACACGCAAAAATAACACGCAATTTAAATAAACCCACCAAAACCTCAATTAAACCATATAAAATCTGAGAAATAAGAGAATTAAATATAAAATAATAAACATAAAAATAAATTAAAATATTAACAAAATGCACCAAGATCCGCACGATACCTACACAAATACAACAAGAAAACACAACAAATTCGACGAAATTGAAAAAATCAATTAAAGTTCATTAAAGTGAAATTTAAATTGAAAAATTTGAATTAGCAATAATTCAATAAAAATTCCAAATAAAAAATTATAAAAATAAATCAAAAAATAATAAAAATAAATAATAGAATTTGCTAGAAAATAACAAGGTCGAATTTTGTTTTACTACATCAAATTTCACACACCAGAAAATTAGGTATATATACTGATCCATTTTCACATTTAACTTAACCAAAAACCATTTTTCAAACTGATTAAAAACCATTTTTGAAAGCCATTGCAACCAGTTTAAAACTATTGTGAAATTGTTCAATTCTATTTAGAAATTTTACTTTCAGAACTTTTAGGTGAGAAACATTGATATTGGAACCCTCTTTCCACGCCCCGTTCTTTGCATCTCTATAGAGCTCTGCTTGGACGTCGGCGTGGGGAGAGAGGTATTTTGGTTTTATTGTATGATACATGAATTTATGATAATTTTATGAATTGGAATGGTAACCTGTTATTTTTGTTTTATAATTAATAAATATTATTTACATAAATTAGTTTATATACTTTTATAAATTGAAAATGTCGAAATTTTTCCTGCCCACAGCCAATACATAACGCAAGATAGTAAAATCAACATAGTACAGATGCATGTAAGTGCGTGGAAAATCGCCAATGATATGTACCCGTGAGGACTCAGCGTGCGCAACGCAGCGGTCGTAACGTCAATATTTATCCCTATAGCTGAAGCGAGAAATAAGGAAAGAGTCTCTGGCTGCTTCCTCGTCTCTCAATTCTGTAAAATCGACCTAAATTTATATTACATGCGGCTTAAAATCATCACACCGAGTAGTCCAGTGGGCACTCAGTAAATATAATATAAACACAAATTGCGCTTAAGGTCTATTAAAGGGAAAGGGTACGGGAATAAACTAAATCGAAGTCGTTGATATAAATAAAATAGAAGTAAATTGATATCGATACGCTAAAATAAATAAAATAGTAAAATCTCTTAAAAGGTAGTTATTGATTCAATTAAATTATTTAACGATTACGGGGTAAAAATAGGCATTGCATTAGTTGAAATTAAGTTAATTGATTGATAAAATTAAAGTAATGTGAATAAAATAACCCGATAAATCTTCAAGTAAAAGTAAGCATAGCTTTGGTTAAAAATAATGAAATAATTTATGAAAATGAAATAGACTATTACTTAAAATACTTTATTCGAGGGATTGTAATTAATATAAATCGTTGGTAACTATAAGTTAAAAGGTAGTAAAAAGTACTGATTTGGTAAACAAAGTTTTCGGTAAATTAATATAAATTCATGGAGCAAAAATAGAGTAAATAAAATGGATTAATATTAACTTCACTCGCGGATAAATTCAGTGATTAACCTAGGGTAATTCGTCCATCAAAGTAAAAATAATTCGTTGCTTCAAACCACAGTACTAGTTAATTGAAACCAAAATAACTCATCGCTTAAAATTAGTGTAATTGATAACGAAAATCAACCAATCCTCGAGTTAAAGATTTCCTTTTAGGTAATTTATTAAGGCAATTTTAACTTAAGTCATTCGAATTTGAAATACGGTAATTGCAGGACGAAAATGGGTAATTTATAAACTAAAAAACTTTAAGATAAAGATAAGCAAATCTGTAACTAGAAAATTGAACAGCAGTTTATTGACACAAAATCACTGTTATAAGAGTTATAAAAATTTGCAGCATTATTAAGTTCAAACGACATTGTTAGGAATAGCTTAAGTCGCGGTGAGAAAGAACCAAATCATTTTCACGATAATATTTGTTTACCTACTGAGGACCCAGAAGCTCCACGACTGTCTCCCTATAAGATTAAACCCAACGTCTAAAATGTGTTATATGAATCGAATAAAATCATACCGAAATCGGCTTACTAATCTGAACCAGTTTATCTTCCATAACATGAAAGCCTTGAAAATTGATAACATTGGAGTGATAATTAATAAAATCCAATGGCGCTAATAGACGTACCACCAACATGTAGATAAAGTTAAAATTCCGATAGAGAGAAGTAGTAACACATTCCAAAAAGTTAGAACGACTCGAGTAAATGCAACCAAAAGTCCAACTCGTTCAAACGATTAAAAATGCCATGACCTAACAATGTATCCAATCGACCAACCAGCGGAAGTATGCCGGATATTGAATTATGACGGAAATTGCACTAATCTACCCGAACATCCTCGAACAACACTAGTAAAATAACATCCGGAATAAGTTTCCACCAAATCTAAAGTCAACCGACGATCAATCACGTTTCCATTTGACCAGACATCCGGTCAATCATTACTAACAACTTTATAACGTACACAGTTAACCAACGGAAACGCGCCACTATCGATTAAATCAGGAATCTGAAACATCCTTTTTCGTAAATAAATAAGTTCGAGTATAGAATTATAAATCCTTAATAAATAATAACCCCTCATAATTCAGTTCCAACTACGATTCAAGCATTTATCTAACTATAACCACCCCTATTAATAGCATACCCGACTCCGATATTGATTCCCAAACTACTAAGTTACTCCACCCTCTCGAATCCCCCAAACAAGAACACCCGTGAGCATTTGAAAGTCCAAGAAATAGGTTATCCCCTCACGCTTCTAAATATTACATACATAAACTTAAATGGATGTTTGAAAGCTTTTATATCGAATAATTCCTAGACACCCGATGTAGTCCATCCCTCCAAAGCTGTACCGATCACTGGTGACTCAGATATAGGATAAGTTCAATATCTTGACCGCGAGGAATATTATTTAGGCTATGAACCAGAAGTCAACCCAAAATAACCGTAGAGTATAGTATATTGATCGTCATAAGTAGGACGTCCAGGACCGCTGATAACGAGTTCAATTCGCGAGCGTTAACGATTTTTCGGAACGATCCATAACCATCACGAATCCCGATAGACGTTAATAACTATTTCGCCATGGTGCTTATACAATTAATTAACGACCATCAACCCATGCAGCCAGGTTAAATAAAGTTCATTGCAAACTCTACGTACCAAATGATTTATCCTTAATATCGTTGTAGATCATGTCACGCGATCAAACTACAACCCAGGCAATTAACGCAAAGTGCCCGAGAAAGGCCCCACAAGCCACAGACGTCATCAGCAAGCTTCGATCACAATGGCCTTACCCTATCCCTCGAAGGGCACTGGGTCTGAATAACAACCCGCAGGAACCCGAAAGACAACAGTACCCAGCTGCCGAGATATTTTCCAACGCACAGGACCTCCTCACCCAATGGGAGCGAGTGCAGGAGCGGGTGGATTTGCAAGTAGTCAAGGCAAGGATGTATCTTGCAAACGTGATGGAGGACATCCTTGCCGGGCGAATCGCAGTCGCCTATCCACACCGCCCAGTTCGAGACACCAGGCGACCATACACTGTAGAAGCCCTCAAGCGAAGTCTAGAGCGGTATTGCCCAGACAACTGAAAGAACAGAGACAACTTGATATAATGATTGATTAATAATAGTTAGAAATTTGTGCGTTTTCTTCTCTCTCATATAACTGGGATTAACTCTTGATTTGTTTGATAAAATTAAAGATTACTCAACTAGACCAATCATAAATTGAAGTTGCAATAACCCATTTAATTACAGTGATGTCCTCTCTAAGGATCCTACAGACCGAATTAGACCGCGCAAAACAAGCAAATGAGGAATTACTGGCCCAAGTTATTCAGTTGAATCGCGAAATCCAACAAATTAAAGCAACCTGGAAGGAGCCGGGGAAGGTAAAGGCATTATACCACCGTCTGACCGCAGCACAGAAAGGCTGGACCGAGGAGCGGCAGCTCAACCAGAGCCTGCATACGCAAATACGAGGATTAGAAGTCGCCCTAGCGGTGTGTCGGGAGGGGGAAGCGGTAACGTACCCGCTCGTGTTCGCCCCGTCCCAGATGGTGCCAAAGAACCCTCAGTTAGCAGAGCAACCTACCAATCAGCCCGTAAATCGTCGGCCAGGACGCAAAGAGCGTGCCCGACGCAGAGCAGCCAATCCATCTCATTAACTCACGTTGAATCCCTACATGTGTCAATTTCAATAAATGTGTTGTAGTCAAATCATTTCTCATAATAAAGATACATAGTTGTCAATCGGAACGCTTACGACCGTCTTTCCACCTTTAATCAGGAACACTTTTATGCATGGGACCGAGCTAAGCGAGCATAAGTCTTCTATCGACAGCTCGTGAACCCGAGGGTTGTCCGAGCAACTATAGTATTAGCAATGATACTCAATTTTTGCGGGCAACCCACCACTTGAACACATTACCAACGTTGCCTAGCAACGGGTGCCAAGTGGCGATCAGCATCATTTTGTATGGCGTTACTAGGGTAACCAGAAATTCAAGCAAGATGTGAAACCCTGTAACCCACCACTTGTAAAGATTAACTCTGCAAGACTGTTTCTTTTTGGTTAAGATTTTAAGGGCGCTTTTAACTAAAAATTTTCTACTATTTATACTAATTTCCTTTGCTTTGATTTTTAAAATATTTACATATTTAAAAGGGAATGCTATTTATTTTATTTTTTCAGGAGAATTTTATTTACCAAAAATTATTTATTTTTCAGGAAAGGTTTATTTGTTTTATTTGCTAAGAAATTGTTCATTGGGGAAAATCGATTTTATTTATTTAAGGTTTTAATTGTTCACTGGGAAAAATCTATATTATTTATTTAAGGTTTTCTTTATGTTTAATTTTTATATCTATTTTCCCAACAATAATTTGAAATTTTTCAAATATAAAATTTATATTTATTTTCCTTAATTATTCAAAAACCAGTAGGTTGAGGTTTTATAAAATCGAGACCTCAACACTTAGAACAAGAAAATAAGTTTTTATTATTAAAATCAGTCGTTTTATGTACTACAATCAATCGCTTCTATTAATTTCACAAGTAATTACATAGTAGGTTATAAAAAAGAAAGCATGATATAATATCAAATATATGTAAAAATTGGAAATAAAATTAAAAATGTAAACATTATTATTCATACGCCAGCTAGTTTCACATCAGTGTCAAGTTTAAGTCATCCGTTAATAATATGCATTAAATATTTAAAAAAGTACATAATTTTTTGGAAAACTGGGCAAATTATTAACGACCCTGGCCAAGAACCTTTTCAACCGGCCTGATGGCAACATCAGTTTTATAGCTCAATTTTAGAATAAAAAAAATCAAGATTCAAAACTTTAATTGGATTAAGAAATGTAAGAACAGCTTAACATAATATATTTATAAGATTGTCCACTTGAAATGCTTATTATGCTCACGCTGAGTGTCAAATGGTGATTTGTTATGCTCAAAGTATTTACTTAATTTACGTGCTCCATATGTTGCAATCTTTCGTAGTTTTAAAAGATGTTGCCTCTTAAATCTTCTAATCTGACCACAGGTAATGAAAGCTCATAAAACTGAGTATAAATTTCATCTCAATTAAAAACTTGTTTGAACTGGCAGACAAATCTACCGAAAAAAATCATAAATTAATTTATCAAATCCACTTCAAAATGCTTTAGATAAATTATGATTATGGTTTCCTTGACCAAATTTTTTCTTAATTAAGCTTTCCTTCATTCATAAAAATCTTTTCTATCTTGTCAGCCTGAAAATCGACTAGTTTTCTATTTTCTATTTAAATTGTGGTGGGTTTATGTTTAATTAATGCATTGAAACAAATTAAGATTTATTTAAATTCCACTGGATAAAATCAGTTTATTTCACTCTGAATTTCCATTCATTCTACACTAATTACTAAAACAGATAAATTTTAATTGCATTTTTGACTGTTGAAAAATAAAATTTAATCACAAAACTTTATTTAATGTGATAACTATAAGAAATTCAAACTTTTTATGAATAAATTTGTTATCAAAAACAAATTGTTAATTTTATTAATTAATTTATACACATTTGATGTTAAAACTTTCAAATTTTAAATTAATTCTCTTAATGGGAAAATCTTGATATTTGGGATTTTTCTTATGTTGTTTAAATAAGTTATTGCTATGCAACAATTAATATAAGTTATTCGTTTGTTAATGTTCAGTGAATCTGAAATATTTTCTAGTTTCTAAATATGGTTTATCAATATACCATTCCTCGAAGGTCGGTTGGAGCAATGCAAAGTAGTCCTGGGCCAATTTATGCCTTGCCAAGTATTTTTGATAAAAACAAAGTACATCATAATTCCAATTACAACAACTCTCCGTGTTGGAAAATCGGATCACTGATCAACCGGAATAGATTTGTCACTGACGGCCCAGGACCATGTTATAATGTTGACAGCAAACTATTAAGAGTAAGCTCAAATAATTATGTCGTTTTTTAATTATTTTGTATCTAAATTTAGTAACAAATTTTCTAGCATTTCCATTGGCTGAAATTATGAATAATAAATTATTGTAAATTTATTTAAAATCAACAAAATTATTGAAAAATTATTGATCTAGTTTAGAAAATATGATAATTTTTACTATTGGATTTCGATTTCAGAATGGATTCAGTCGGAGTGAGAAGTTTTCGATTCGCGGCAGATCGAGTGAGCCGGCCAACACAATCACGCCAGGTCCGGATTTATATTTCACCGAGAAATCCACCAACAAGATCAGCCATCAGAAATCGGTGCCATCTTATTCGATTTCTGGGAGGCCTAATCAAATGAAAATTGATAAAAATCCAGGTTACAAATTTTGGAGAATAATTTCTCATGCGGGTGGGGAAATGAGAGGCGAGGTGTGACAAAATAAAATAACGACTTCAGGCCCTCCAATTATTCAACTCTACACCTGATTCAGTTCATTAAAAACTCCTATAATAAAATAAAAAAATCAAAAAAGTTATAATATAGGAACATACATACTTATTACTTAATAAATTTTTATTACTTAAATCACAACTTAGGTTTCTAAGCCTCAAAGACTAAAAGTTTACATTAAAGTGTACAGTAAATAGCATAGCTTTGGCATCTGCATTTGAATACAATCACATTTAAACAAGAGCTAATTGGTAACAATCTTTTGGTGAAGATAAATTTCTACAGTAAATTTGTTTTATTGAAAATAATACTTTTTTAAACGAGTGTTATCTTTTTATTATGCAAGTGACCTAAGTTGAGAAAGTGGAACCTCGACACTTATATAAATAATAACAATAAATCTGTTTATACGAATTTATTAAACATCAAAATATTTACTTTAGATAAGATAACTTTACAAAGATTCTTTAATAAAACTGGTTGCGTGCTGTAGAAATTGTTTAAATGTTGTGTTATAAATGCTGTGTAGTTCCTTTGCGGTATTTCCTTACGTGGTCAACTTTTCTGTCTGTTTTAATTTATACTCTTTTAAAGGTTTCTTTTAAAAAGATCTCTTCTTGTGTGGTATTATTTTTCGGCGAATATTTATGATTTTCTGTCGCTAATAATACTAATTTAGAAAATTAACTATTTCTTTTTTCATCTGTTTTAAAAATTAATTATTTTTATTTTTTATATTATAAAAATTCATCCGCTTAATATTAAAAAAAAGGTTTCCTTAACCCTTTATAAGGCAAAGAAAACTAAAAGTGATGTAAAACTCAAAGTTTATTGATAAAAATTATATAGTTACAAATGATCATAAAAAATAAAAACATAGAAAAAAACAAAAGAGGCTCAATGCATGTCAGTAATTGTACCAAAAGTAAAAATGATTACCGACAGCGTTACACTTAGATATTTTTATTAGTTTAAAATGGTGTACAGTATATTGCCACCACCTTAATATTAGATTAATATTAAAAATTTATTAAAGATTGTTCTTAGTATTTATTATCGCTTGCTTTTATTATTGCTTATATAATATATTAAAATTTACTTCCTATTTAAAATGATTTCTTTTTTTTAAATTTATAGCTTCATCTTTTTGATCTCATTCGCAATCAGTAATTTTATTTTTGATTGATTTTTAGCTATATCTTCCTTTACTTCTTTCGTCTTATTTCTCAATTGTCCGGTGAATTCAATTAGTATTTTACTGTAGTTTTCATTTTCACTTGTGCATCATAAAGTAATTTTAGGAATTCGAATGTTCAATCCATAAATTTTTGATATATCCGATACATTCTCAGTGTTGCACGAATGACAATTGATGCTGCAATTCTCTATCAACTAACTGATAGATTAAAAACGGAAGTTGCATCCACAATTTGTTTGATTAGCATTATTGATAATTCCACTGCAAATGCCACATTTTAAATCATCATTAATATCATTTACAATTGTGAATTTGAACTCTGATACTAACTGGAAAGTATTATTCAATTTTTCATTCATGAGAAAAATTAAAGGATTTCAAATATATTTAATTAACAAAATTAAAACAAATTAGTTCCCCGAGAGACCAATCAAAGTTTCGGGCAAAATCAATTAGTAATTGAGCATAGATTATCAAAATACGAAAATCTAAAATCAACAACACTTCAATTTTGGTCAAAGAAAGCAGAGGTGTATTTTTTTAATTGGGGGCAAGAATGTATTTCAAAATGAAATAGGCAATAAAGGTAAAATAAAAAAGTAAAAAATCAAGCAGGTATTGCCTAAGAATCTATTTATGATTTCCAATTGTGTTTGGTAAAACTTAAGCCCCTTTTCTATCGTGATTCCTGCTTCTAGAATCAATTATAAATTTCTAAGCTGTTGTGAAGGTTTTGTAGCAATAAAAATTATTTTAGTTTGAGTTACTTCATTGGTGTCTAAGGCTCTGAGTCCGTAAGGGCGCAAATGCGGGCTTACAAAGTTTCATTATTCTAACTTTAAAAACACACTTATATTACACCAACATATCATTTTAAGTTATTATCATGCGAAAATATATAATAACTTAAAACTTTTTCAGAGCTCAAATTTTGCTCATGTTCGCTTTGTGGGAGTTTTGTTTGATGTATGAACACTGGTTCATAGACCCGCTTGGTGTTGAACTATCAGGGTACGAGAGTTAAAGGCGCTTGAAGTCAGAGTACCAGTTCCTACAGAATATTTGGAAATAATAACTCAAAAAGAAAATCTAGGTTGTCAACATTTGAATTTAGGTACTTGTTTATCCGAATTTGAATTTAAAACGTAAACACATTTATAAATCAAAATTTCCTTTTATGACGTGAGTAAAATTGGTAACCTTCAAGGCGTCTCATTTGTCTATTTTCTACCAAGTTTTAACGGTTTCTTCTCACTTTTCTTCATAGTGCCTTTTTTATCACCGAGGTTTATTTGGAATCAAGTTACGATTCTAGATTTTATCCAAACTCAATTTTTTATAATAGAAATTTATTTGAATTTGATTGGTCAGTTATTTAAGATAATAGATTAAAACAACAAATTATTTAATGTTTAATGAAATAAAATGAATTTTATCAAAGGTTTATTTAACAAAAACTCGTTAGAATGTTAAAACAAACAGAAATTATTCAGGAAAAAATGAAAGTTTGCTACTTGGTCTTTAATAAAATTGACCTTCCTAGAGAATTGGAGGTTTTCACAGTGGACCTCGATTGCTTTCAATTGCGTTTTGAAGAAGTTCATAAGACTCTGCACGTCTTCATAGGTCTTGATCAAATCTTCATGGCCGTTTTTAGAAGTGCTTTTATCAATATATTTTATCATGTTCACGAGATTTATCACAATATTGTCAATGGTTTTATTCAAAACCTTTACTTCTATATTAGCGTCTTGTGTATCCGAATCCAAATCATAAATGCTATTCTTGAATTTATCGCGAAATACAGACTTCTTTCTAGTTTCAAGTTGAGTGAAAGAATTCTTGTAAAGGTCGAGGTCATTGGAAATGAATAATCGGTCTAAAGGCGAAAGCTTTAACATTCTGGTTTCATTCAAAATATATTTCACAGTCTCGGGTAAATGAGTAAGAACATGAATTATCGCTTGCAAGGTCTTATCAATGAGGAAATGTTCAAGGTCAACCTCTGTCTCGTCAAATATCTCTTCTTTAATTTCTAGTTCCTTATGAGTTTGGTTGTGATCTTTTGGATAAGGCTTGAGAGATCTTTCTATTTTAGTTGGCTCCATAACAGACATAAAATCAACGCAAAGAAAGAAAAGCTGGCTTGTTACCCATTGTGATAGATTTTCAGAATATGTGACATATTCTCTTAGAATATTGAGACTCTGAGATATAGATTGGAAATAAGCGACAATTTGCTCACGGTTTATCTTTTGCTCTTGAAATATTTTCACGCACTGCCCAGCAGAGTGCCAATTTCTACGTTCTGCAATCTTGAACTCCTGCAAATTATCAAATAGCTTCACTATTTCAAACACTTTTAAATACATCTTCATTTCAGTGTTTTTAGGTTTTACTGTATCTTTAAATCTTTCTAAAGTTTCGCTATATTCCTTCAACATTAATAGTGCAGGTCTCGTTGAGTTTAGGGTTTCTTTAATTACTGTCGAGATTTTGTTGAATTCATCTTCTGTCGTTTCTTCATTTACTGAACAGAAAATGTCCTTTAGCAAATCCTCACTTACACTTCTCAAAATTGTTTTAATCTCACTAATTTTTAAAAATAATGTTTTGCCATAATGATAATCACTTATTGAAATATTTATTTCTTTTACTCCGTTATTTATTTTCAACGATTCTATGGGGGATCTATCCATTGGGCATCTAGGTTCAGCTATCAAGATCTCTTTTACACAATCTCTACAAAAAGAATGTCCACATTTTCCAAATATTATCATCATTTCATTGGTCATTGGAGAATAGCAAATACAACATTCTTGGTCGACTTCCATTTATTAGTCAATATATATTAATAATTACATAAAACATATTATTTAAACAAATGATTTTTATTGATTAAAAATTTCTCTATTATTATGAAATTTATATTGTTGAATCTAAAATAAATATAAATAAAATTTTAAATTATATTTTTTTAAAGTTTATATAATTCAATTTAAATTTTTTACTAAACTTTTATTCATTTTCATTTGGCTTGTAAAACAATTTACTGAAAAATTTTTAATAATAAAAATAAAATACAAAAAATTACCCTGCAATAAAAATTACATAAATGTATAAAATTTTGAACATAATTATTTATGATGGACATTTTTAAAAATAAAAATATTCAATTTAAGGATATTTAAAGCGGTTACGAGAGAAACTAAGAGGAGATATGTAAATTATAATTTATTTAATAAAACTTCGATTTAAAACAATTTTAGAAATTTGGAAAATATTACAAGAATTTATGAAAACGTAAAAGAAAAGCTTTCAAAATTGTAATTTGTTGGTGAAATAATAATTTTAAAATAAAAAAGTTTATAAGTATTTAGAAATTTATAGAAAAAAGATTTATCTACATCACGGAATGGTAAAATTGGAATTGTTTTTTAATGAAACACTTTTAGAAGAAATTCAGAAATTTGTATTTATATAAAAATTTAATGAATCTTAACTTTTTAAAAACATAATAAATTCTCAACAAATGAGAAACTTTAATTTAAATTTAAAAATTTAACATTAAATAACTTTTCAAAATGTTAATTTAATGAAAAATATAACTTTTAACTTAAGATCTGCACCATAATACTTGTCATTTCCGAGGATAATTTTTGAAAGCCGGTGTATAAATAATTTGAGAAACGTGCTTGTGTGTATGTATTTATTTTTTACTCACCGAGAATGGTTTTCATTAGACTATACACCTGACTCAGTTCATTAAAACTGCTATAATAAAATGAAAAATCAATAGTTATAATATACGGACATACATACTTACTCATGTCGGCATGTAATTTGTTCAACTGAATAAAAACTTATATTATAGGAAGGAAGGAATTAGAAGGAAAAAATTATTTAACGTAAAAACATAATAAATAGTAAATAATGCATGCAAACTTTCAAAATGTAAAAATATTCGGTTTAATAAAAACTCTATATAAAACTATTTTTAGTAACATTTTAGACAAGTTTTTTTTAAATTGAAGCCGAAAATTTTTGAAAAAATACCAATAATTCTACTTTGAGTTGTAGAGAAAATTAAGAAATAATTTCGTAAGATTTTTCATGAAATTCAATCAATTTAATATTTTTACAACATTTAAGATATTTCAAAAATATCCATCGAAACTCTAGGTTTCTGAGGAGATGAAGAAATAACAATGTAACATTTAACTTGTACTTATTTGCAATTTACCAGGAGCAGTGGAACCAGAACCTTCAAATGAGGAGTTTAAAAAATACGGAAAACATAAGTTTTCCGATAACTTAAGTTTAAAAAAAAAATTTTTTTATAAAGTATATAAAATCCAAATCATTAATACCATTGAAAATGGGGAAGATTATTTATAAATTTGGGAAATTAACAGAAATTTCCAAAGCCTCATAAAATCAATAATTATCAAAAAATTTGGATTTGTCAAAAGGTAAAAAAGATGGCAGCCAAAACAAATTTCCAAGAAACAGAGAAATAGTTTATTCGAATATAGAAACTTTTTAATAATAAATTTTAGTTTTCAATTAATCGGACTTGAATTTATTGGAAAATAATTCCATTAATTTACATAAATTGGCATAAATTCCTAAAAAACCAAAAATATTAATTAAAACTAGATTTATAATAAATGATGAAAAGTATTATTTAAGAGCTTGAATAATGATCTCATAAATATACGAGATCACAATCCAAGCCCTAAAATATACTTTATTAAAAAATTTATCTCTCAGCCATTTTTTTTTATATTTTTTATATTAAAGCAAAGCAATTCGTATAAACAGAGAAAAAAATTCTTTATAATTCGTGTTAAATCAATTTCGTGTAGAAACAATTCGTGTAAACACAGAATTAGGTGCATATTTAATTGAATTAAATTCATATATTTATAATTAACCTCTAAAAAAACTTAAATTTATATCATTTTTAATTAATTTAAATTCTCTATTTTTCATTAATAGTTACCTTCCCCAAAAATTTACCTTTCTTAGAGTTTCCTAATACAAAATTGTATTTTTCTCACGTATTTGTTAATTTATATTTATCTCAGCAAAATTAGAACTCTAATCTAGGTCTGTAAATTTGGGACCCAAAGGTGACAATATTTGGATTCTACTAACAAAGCTCAAAGCTTGCTGTAACATAAACATATCTCTTTGTGAAACATTCTATAACTACTTTGGATTTTCAATATTTTCCTGTTGTACTTTTTTCCACCAAATTTCGCACTGGTTTACTCTTAAATAATTTAATAGATATCCAGATGTTGACCTAATCTCAAGGTTTGAGCCGTTAATTACCGCTCACAATTTACTGCTCTTCTCGCAAATAGCAGTTTCTGAAATTGTTTTTATTGATTTAATAGCAATAATTGTTGCCGGGCTCTAAAGAGATTCTAATTAATATATAATATAATAGATCTCCACTCAGGGATGCCAGATTTTCGAAAAATCATATCGGGAATAAAAAACAAAAAAAAATCAATTATATTTTGTGAAAAAATATAAATTCATTCATATTTATTACATGCATTTATAAATAAAATATATTAGAAAAAATAACAAAAAATAAGTTTCGTTTAATTTTATGGTTTTTTTTTTAAAAAATCCTTTCAAGATGGGTAAAATCTATTCAAAATCTTAAACTGTTCAATATCGGGAGTTACGGTTCACATATCAGGAGACGAGAATATGCGTTCCATATCGGGAGACTCCCGACGAAATCGGGAGGTCTGGCAAGCCTGCCTCCACTGCGCCTGACCGATACGAATTATCCAAAATAAATTTAATAATTAATCAATTACTTAATTAGTTTTTATTTTTGTAATATCTTTACCTGGGAATCCTCCATCAATTTTTAATTACTATATTTGTTTTTACCTTTTTATCTCTTCAATCGCAAAATATTGATTTGTAATTTATTTTACTAAATTAAAATTTTCTGAATTTTACCTACTTGGTATTTGAATATTTTAGCGCTTTTAAAATTTTTATGCATTTCTATGGAACTAAGTCAAACCTTGTGGGTATCCTTACTCTATAACAGATGATGCTTCGACTTTACTCAAATCTTGATTTTAAACATTTGTACGCCTTCTCGTTATGAACCACTACAGAGGGGTTTTTTAATTTTTTTCTTTACTTTTATGTGTAACACCAATACATCTCAATTGAATTACACAAGGTAATTTTTCCAATCTCTGAACAAATAAATACAATTTTCATTCTACTGTTGTAACTAACGAAACCGTCATCACCAATTTTAGGTAAGACCATTTTGTTTTCCACGGAAATGGTTGACTTTATCAACAACATTTTAATTGGTAAGTGTGTCCTTATACTATCACTTTGTCTGGGGACTTTCCTGTCGTTATAAAATTGTAATATCGATCTTAAACTTTTCATTCACCCCCCCCTCTAGAAAATAAAATGCGCACCTTCATTTTTAATTAATTTATTTTTCAAATTTAAGTTTTGCACTCTACTGGACAACTTAAACAAATTTCTGCACAAATTGAAATATCCTTGAAAATGTGGTAGTTTTCATTTTCAAGTTCCCTAATGAAATTAACATATTTTATTGTTATTTATTTATTTTTGATTGGTTAATAATCTAGCTCCAAATTCGTACGACATTAAACCAACTTTAGGCAGGTCTTATGAGAGCAGAAAAGTTTCTGCTCCTGCATATTCTTTATATGGAAGAAAAGTTATTGGGAGCTTCAATGAAGATTTACGAGATGTGATAGTGTAATCAACATATAATTATTATTTTATATATATTTATAGACTCCTGGTCCAAATAAGTACGCATTGCCCTCGAGTAACACATACAAATCAAAACTGCCTGCTTATAGTTTATATGGAAGAACTCAACTTCCATGTGACTCAGTTCTGAAACCAGGACCCGGAACTTACAAACCTGAAAAAGTTTTGTTTGTTAAACTCATTTTTTAATCATTTTTATTCAGGTAGCAATAACTACAAAAAGTGCCCCGGCGTCTTCGTTTGGAATTAAACACAGTCCCTTTGCCAGCGGTTTCGTTCTTCCGCCTGATCTCTGTTGAAAATTGTTCTTTTATTTATTTTTACATTTTCTTCGTAGAATGCATTTAACTTTTTGCACTTACACAGTTCGATAGTATGTATAATTTTATTTACTTGTAGTATGTACTGGCTGCGGGCCGGAAAATAAATAAATAATACCATTTTAAGCGAATCAAAGTAAAGGCCTCGATGCAAAAATTCTGTTGTAAACATGTATTCGTCATGTCACATCTTACATAATTGTCGGAAGTTCATAAATTCGTATAAAAATTGTCAATCCGCATAATCATAAATCATTTAATCAATATCGATCAATAAATTCATAGTGAAGCCTGTTGGGCCAGCACTGAGTTTTGTTTAAATGAATTGGAAACAGCACGCAAATACAACATGCAGAAATAAAATCGAACCCATAAACATCAATTAAACACCTTAAAATATGAGAAAGATATAATTAAAATATAAAATCAAGAACATAAAAATAAATTAAAATAATAACGAAAGTGCATCAAGATTAGCATGAAATTAACATAACAATAACAGAATAACGTGAAGATTTGACCGAAAATTCACAATTTTCGTAAAAGCAAAGAATTAATGAAAAAATTGAATCAAAATAAAATAATTTTAATTAGAAAGAATTCAATTAAAAATTTAAGAAAGAAATTGTCAGATTAAATCAAGAAAATAATAATAATTAAAGTTAGATAACAAATAATTTCAAGGTCAAATTTTGTTTTATTACACTAAAATTAACACGCAAGGTTAGGGTCACAAAACAGGTATATATACCGATTCATTTTCACAGAATTTAATCACTTGTGAGGGATCACTTTTTCTCGTAAAAAAACTCTAACGTTTTTTATCAGATAAAACAGCATTGTATCACAAAGTACTGGAACAATTGTCTCTACTTATTACCAAGCACTATTGGAGAAAACTCTCAAAGTGAGCCTGAGTGAATATTATGCACGTATGATGGAAGTGATCTAACTATGCTATGCCAATATATTATGAATACAATTATATGAGTTCAAGAGTATTAATGTTGTTTTTTGGCCCACGGCCACACAACAGCAATTAATTAAAATTAGACATCCCTATCGAGTGGTGTAAGTGCGGTTCATCCTCCAATAGCTCGTGCCCGTGAGAGACCTCGCCGTGCGTAATGACGGGCTCGAACGTCAAATAATTTTTGCTTATAAGGGTGGTGGGAAGATCGGGAAACAGTCTTTTGGCTGACTTCCTTTCACCCCACTCCCGAAAATTCGAACTAAATTTGAGACATATCGGCCAAAATCATCGCACCGAGTAGTCCAGTGGGCACTCTTAAAATCTAACATGGACATACATAATCCTTAAGGTCAACTTTTGGTTAAAGGGAAATGGGGATTGTGGAAATCGATGAATCAGTCAAGATGTCTGTAATAAATTAAAATTAATTAAAAGAAATTAATTTCACGCAGAAATTGTGAACAAGTGACCTACAATACGATTAGAAAATTAATAAATTATATAAAATTACCTGAATAAAAATTTTTACTACCACCAGCGATGCCAGCTGAGTAGAAATGGTGTATTTGCCAGTTACCTAATACTGGATTAACTGGGAAATAGTGGCTGTATATAAACTTAAATGAAACCCAACCTGTTTGCGGTATTTTAATTCTACTAACGTGAATCGATCCCCGTGACTAAAGCATAAAGAAAAACTAACAAAGAAAAAATAACATACTTCCTCACTTGAACACACATACACATTAGTAACACGACTAGTCTAATTCTAGAGCATGCTACCAGATAAATCACCACACTAAGTCAAGCAAAATGGAATTAAGTAGCAGCTTGTCGAAATCAGTCGTACTCTGGAATAGACAAACGGAATTTTTTTTTATATATCAGCTTATATATATAAACTTATTTGAATGAATATATTCTACATAACTACTCCACGAGAACTAATGAATCACTGCCTACCGTAGGTCAGGTATAAATACTCAACATGACCTAGTGATTTCATTTTGTTTTCTTTCTAAAAATGCCAAGCAACAACATAAATCGATCAAAAAAACGGGACATAATTCAACACGATGATAGCCTTACAAGGAAGTTAGAACCCCAGTATGCTCCAGAGGATCACGTTTTGGGTAAGGACTACTTTAATGTTTGCGTTTAAGGTTTACCATTAATCTTTATAAGTTGAATTAATAAATAATGTAAATTTGGTTTTATTCTTAATTCGTAATAAGTATATTAATCAATAAATAAGGTAAATTAGGTTTATCTTTAATTTATGATAGGTATTTCGATAAATAAATGACAAAGAATGAGGATTTTAATTTTTTCGTATTCATTATAAGAATAGTTGACTAATGGAGAAGTGCTTTCATCCATTGTTAAATCAAAATGTATTCGATCTATATTGAAATGACTTTATTACGCTTGATCAGTAAAGAAGTAATTTTACCTGGTTTTGAATTATAAATATATTCGAGTAATAATGAAGAGTTGGGCCAGAACACAAACGGCCTTGAGAATCGTTTAAATGAATCGGTAATACACACGCAAATACAACATGCAGATTTAAAATCAGACCCATAAAACACCAACTAGCCATGCTAAAATACGAGAAAGAAAACAATTAAATATAAAATCAAGAAACACAAAAATAAATTAAAATAATAACAAAGTGCAACAAGATCCGCACGAAATAAACATAAAAATAACACGAAAACATAAAAATTTGACCGAAATTTGACAATTTACCAAAAAATGCGAAAATCCATGAAAATGGAATAAAAATCAAATAATTTGAATTGGAAACAATTTAATTAAAAAATTCAAAAGAAAAATTGTCAAATTAAATTACAAAATAATAAAATTAAGAATAGAATATACTAGAAAATCACAAGGTCAAATTTTGTTTTACTAAATCAAATTTAACACGCAAGGTTAGGGTCGTACAATAGGTATATATACCGATTCATTTTCACATAATTTTAATCGTTTTTTAACCAAAAATTAGTTTTCAATCTGAAAAATCGGTTTTCTAGTCTTAATCAGTGGAAATCCGAAACTTTAAAATGTGAGTGAGAGAATGCTCGAAAACTCTCCACGTCGCGTCCTTGCAACCTCGAATGAGCTCTGCTTGAACATCGGCGTGGGGAGAGAGTTATGATGTTCTATTAATGAAATTAAGACGACTATGATGTACTATGTGGCAATAAACGTATTTAAACGAAAAATGAATTTTCTTTTGTCGAAATTTTTCCGGCCCACAGCCGACACATCATGCAAGATATTAACTTTATTTATCCTATCGAACTGTGTAAGTGCGTGTATAATCGCCAATAGTTCGTGCCGTGAAGGCTACGGCGTGAGAACGCAGTAGCTGGAACGTAAAATCACTATTCTGTATAGGGAAAATGGGTTAAGGAGGGAATAGTCTTTTGGCTATTTCATCATCACTCATTTCCCATAAACTCGACCCAAAATTTCTATAAACAATCGGCTTAAAATCAAAACACAGAGTAGTCCAGTGGGCACTCTTAATTTGTAATATAAAGACAAATGCGCCTAGGATCAATAATTGAAAGGCACGGGAATTTTTGTGTGAAAGGAAATCATTACTATGTCTGTAATTATAATAATAAAAAGCTAAATACAAGCGATTTCCTTTTAGTGTCGATAAAATCCAATACAAAACCTATAATAGCATTTAGGTCAAAACCAAAAAAAAAATTTACGATCAAACCCCCGAGTCGCAGGTTATCCCGTATAATAAATTAATAACCAAGAATAAAAATTTTGATAAGCAACCGAGATCACAGCTATAATTAAAAAAGAAAATTTGCAACGGATTTTGACGTTCGGTTTTTTTTGGGGGAAAATAATTCTTTAGAATAACATTCTCCTTTTAATTAAACGAGCGCTAAGACACCCCCAATATCCGGAGAAATTGTTAAGTCACTAGCTTACAAAAATTTGAGAATCGGTGCCCAGTTAAGGATAGATTAAAACTATAAATTACAAAGAAAAAATTTTTCCAAATAAAATAAAATGACCCACCCGAAGCCTGATCACTTTAACAAGAAAAGTTACTAATATGGTTTACATCTAATTTAACTTTGCGGAAATTACGCTGATAAAACCTTCTTCAAAATACGCTAGCAGAAGGGCGGAAAACTATTTATTCAATATATAGGCTTATTATAAAAACATTCAACGCAGATGCAAGAGGCAAGTTTTAGAATTATTTATTATACCCATGAAAACATCATCACCGATTGATAAATTCTTTCTTCATCTGGAAAGTAATTAATGAGGAACTATCAAAGATCACACATCCGTCAATTCTACTATTTTTTATTGCCATCTAGCGCTGTTAAGAATCCTTGAACAGATTCTCGTTTAACATCTTTTTGAACATCGTCATATCCCCTGTGTAAAATCGATCATCATACTCGTCTCTGCCTGAATTAAAAGAAGTTGATTTTAGGAAATAACCCGGCCCATTTGAATAGCGAATTGGGCAATCCATCATAAATTGATGGCGTAGTTCACCATAATATAGGTAGATAAATCCAATGGAGACGATAGTTGGTCATCAATATCAAGTTCCCTAAACTAGAAAAGAAGAATAATTCATAAAACCAATTAAAAAATGTTACAGTGGATCTTAGATAATAAATATATAATTTAAATAATAAAATAATTAGCATGGATGATGGATCACAGCTGATAAATGAATAGTTAAATAATAAAATAAAGTGAATGGATAGCGGATCACGGTAAGGAATACAGAAGCTAATAACATAACAATTTAGAATAGATACTGGATCACAGAAGTTTGGAATAGATACTGGATCCCAGAAGTTAACAACATAATAATTGGAATAGATACTGAATCACAGAGGTTAAATAACATAACAATTAGAATGGATAATAGATTACCTGTAATAAATGCATAGGTTAAATAATATCAACTGATTTCATCAAAAGGGGAATCCACCACCAGTAACCAATTACACCACACAAATCCGAGTAGCTGGAATGGATAAATTGGAATTGTTATCCCTCTTAGTCGAAAAGATTATAATGTTAATTCTAATAATAAATAATACAAATGAATAATATTATAAATAAAGTCTTACCAGAGAGCACATTACTAATAGGCCACAAGAAAGATATTCACTACAAGTTCCTGAAAAATAATTAATAAATCGAGATGACTAGAATAAAAAGAAACCATGAGGATAAATTATGGGGAAAGTAAATCCACGTGGGTCTTGACATTTTCTAAAAATGTTAATCAATAAAAAGTTAGAATGTAAATATCACAGTCACACCCCAGTAACGGGGACACACGAACACACCACCGAGATAAATGGCATGTGTGCAAATAAAATCGATTCCAGGCACGCACACATACTCGCGATCGAGGAATTATCCGATCAGGCGACAGTCACGGATCGGGTGTGCGGAAGCTATGAGTTTCCTCTGGCCTTACATGCACACCGCCGCTATATTAATAATCGGTGCAGTTTCGGAATTCCCCAGTATCGCTAATATGTCCAAAAGGTATTTACCAACATCAAGAGAACCTCGAGTGTCTGTGAAAGAAGAACCCAATCTCGCAAGTACCAGCCGGACGTCGCTCGAGGGTAATCTACTTAAACATTTTTAATCATTCTATTAATCGGTAACTTGAGAAGTAGCATCCAAATGCCACCCTGCCGCTTATTCGTTCTTGATGAAGACCCACTGACAAGATACACCAAGGAATTGTGTCCACCGCTGTTGTAAATTACAATATATTCCTTCAGTTGATTTAAAGTTATTTTCACTGAGTGTTTCGAAATCAATCTACAACTGATTATATAACTCTTAAATTCCAAACAAAAGAATGACCCAAAGTGTTGTCAAACAAACAATCGTCCGTTTGAATTAATCACTATCTTAGGCATTAAACCTAGAACAGTTTCCGCAGGTCGTTGGCGGAGATGGGGAATCGAAAGGAATACATCTATAATGATAGTAAGTATGAACCGCATGCTTAAGAACAATGTTATCAAACCCACAATTCGCCGGGAAAGGGTAAATTGAATTAATAATGTGATCATACGAATTGTTTAGTGAGAATTTGTGATTTAACTGTAAAAAGCATATTTCAAATTTAATTAAATTAATTAAACCTTGTATTAATTAAGGAATTCTTGAATTAATTGAGCCTTATATTAATTAGGGAGATTTTTGAGTTCATTAAACCTTATATTGATTAGAATATTTATGAATTAATTAAAGTTTAGGCTACTTAATGTATTGTATGAATTAATTAAACTCTAAACTACCTAATATATTTTATGAATTAATTAAACTTTAGACTACCGAAAGTATTCATGAACGAATTAAGTCTTATGCTAATAAAAATGCTTAGGAACTAAGTAAATCCGATACTAATTGAGGTAATTATGAAATCGACGACAGATCTAGTATACCTACCCATAGACTATTAACCCTTGTGATAATATCCGACTAAGTAATAAGATAAAAATGTTTAACAATTATTAATTACTACTCACTTACTTAAATTCATCCGTAGCATAGAGTTAAATTCTTATGTATTAAAACAACAAGTCTTCAATTAGCTAAACTTAACTAGAAACATCTACAAGAAGAAAAATAAAAGAAAATTAAAGTTTTCATCATCAGAAAGGTTCCGTAAATTCAAAGAAAAATATTAAATAACTATCAAATCTCTAATGAGTCATTAAAGCGAGATGAACCAAGAGTAATTAACTTCAGTAATTTACTCGGAGGAAGACTCCGATAGAACAGCGCTGAATTGAACTCCAGATCACTGCCAACTAACTGCGTGAACTAAAAGGACCCCTTTTAAAAGCAGTCCCTGTCAAGAGTTTGTGACATTACGCGAACCTGCTGCAACTATGCCAGATAAATCGTCGTACCCAAATCCTAGTCTAGTTGACCAAAAACCAAATGAAATAAAAATTTCGCTCATCGCTTAATGCTCCTTTTAATTTTAGAGAACTCGTGGATTGACGCATCTCGAGTGATAGCACGATTCCCGCTCACTCGGCTGCCAGGTGTAGGCAGGCGATGTGGGACGCGGGATTTTCGATATCCCCAGTTCGAGAGAGGAGGTCCGGAAATCAAGGAAGCTCAGAAGATGTAGAACTCCCATATGTGGCCATAAAGCGTGAACCTGGCAGGAACCCTGCCCGGGAGATCCGGAGCCAGACAGAATTCATATTAGCTCGACTGGAGGAGCATCAAAAGGAGACAAATCGCCAATTTGCCAAGGCTAGACAGTACCTAGCACAAGTGAACGCGGACATTGCGGAAGGCAGAATACCCAGCACGGATGGGTATGCTCCTAACTACAATGTCTTGTTCGAGTTGGACGACCCGAGACTCTGTGGCCGGACCGGAGCAATGAACGTGGTGGTCCCACGGAAAGTCCTCCTTCGCGAGCTAAGAAATGTGGAAGAAGAGCCGAACCATCATTGCGATCATTCGTATGCACGCAGCCGTCCAAGTCGAAGAGGCGATAATAGTGGAACTAGATGCAACCGACGCTGACTTTAATGACGCCTGTGTTATCATCAGTAAATACTTAATAAATGTTCCTAAATAGTGTTTTAAACTGTTTGCACTAATATTTTCTTGAGAAACTAACACATCTTTAACGAAAACGAATTAACAAAATATAGGTAATTAGGGTGCGGACTGGGGTGCGACGATTAAATATTAGTTATGTTAAATAATGGAAGTAAATAGTATAATTTACATTTAGAAATGAATTCAGTTCAGATTTTTCAACAAAAGCTACACAAAGTTCGCACGGCCAACAAAAATCTACGACAGCAAATAGCACAACTCAACCAGGAAATTCAACAAACCAAGGCCACCTGGATCGAACCAGGAAAGGCCAAGATGATCTATCAAAAAATGACGGCAGCACAGCGAGGGTGGGCTGAGGAGAAGCAGCTCACCCAGTCACAAAAGATCCCAATACATGGCCTTGAGGTAGCGTTATCAGCCTGCCAGGAGAGCAACGCGGTAACCCACTAGCTGGTATTCGCTCCAGTGCAATTGGCCTACAGGGAAGCGACGTCTGCGACGGTGCCAGCCACCAAAGTACTCAAGCACAGGCCGAGAAGGTCCGAACTAGCTAAACGCCGTGCTGCAAAGACACCGGAACAATAATTTGGAACTGTTTTTACGGACTATCAATAAATGTTTTGCTTGAATTAATTCCTTCATAATTATATATCAGTAGTAATATGGTAAAACTACAAGAAGAACAGAATGTAAAGTTACCATGTAAGTGAGAGACCAGAAAAAGTAAATCGCACACATACCTTCTAACGGTAGTGCGTTGAACCCAGTTTGAGGTCGGGCCAGAGTAGTTCCTAGGTGGCGCTCACATTTGGCGACCTCAAGACCAATGATTAGATTTCCAACGTTGCTTGGCAACGGGTGATCATTGGGGGTAAGCAATTATTTACATTTGAGGTCGGGGTTGTCGAAACCATAAACCCCACAGAAGTAACGTTATATATTTTAACATATAAGTTTAGTTAATCAAGGATGAAGTTATTTTACCTATCTTAAATCCTTCTAAGCACATTTAACTGAAGGTAACACAAATTTCGTCTAGTTTTAGGTCTTTATACGTTTTCATTTTGAGCCAATGACTAAAGTGATTTTGTTTTTCTTAAACCCCAGTAAATATCGGTCTAAATGTAAAGTGGATTGGTTTTTGACGATTGACTATTATGATCTGGTAACTTGCAATAACGCATGTTGAAAACACAATTAATATTTAACTTTGCTAGCAGCTAGTACTACCCGAAATTGTTGGGACGACGACAACAGAACCACACTAACGATCCCTTGCAAATTCACCGGAAGATACCGTCAGGCGCTACCTATGGCACCTTGTTGTCTATGGGAATCCAGAATGGCCCCATCGAAGTTCAGTTTCGGAGCAAGGCATCGAGGTGCCCAGCGTGGCCATCAAAATGGAGCCCGGGCGAAATCTGATATAGAGATAAAGAATGAGGCTAAATTCCAGCTTCAACAGTGAGAGTACTTCGAACGGAAATATCGCTGGAAAGCAGCCAACCAGCGCCGAAGACTGGCGAGAATCAATGCCGACATCGCTAGCGGCTTGATCCCGAGTTTGGATAGCCATCTCTCTGATTATCAGGTGACCTTCGATCAGGAGGACCCAATGTTACTCAATATGGATGCACCGGTACACTTGGTTGTACCGAAGAAGATATTGCAACCCGAAATCCTGAGAAATTTGACCGAACGAGATGACGAGCACTCGTATGCTCGGCAACCCTTACGAAAATAAACTCAGAATACACAGTACTACAAGAAAATCCGTCGCTGAGTGTTTATGTGAAAATTAAAACTTTGTGGTAAAATAAATGTTTTTGAAAACAAATCTTTTGCTCGTAAATTTGATCAGTGATAAGTATTTTTGAAGATCAATAAATTCCTTGTCCTAATAAGTAGGAGGTTGAATCCAAATTAAATCATAATTAAATGTAATTATCAATGTAAATTTAAAATTTAAAAAACTGCCAATTAAGTTTTTCATTTACATCAAAATTACAGTAGCTTAGTTACGACATAATCGAAAAATTAAAACAAAGAAAAATTTGCCAAAGAAATTAACCGTCGAGATATCTATTATTGAGGGTGAAAAGGATTATTGCCAACGAAGTATGCAAATGTAAGGTGTAGGATAAAATTGTGATTAGTATTGAATTATATATCTTTGATATAAATGGTTGCTCTTAATATTGAGGTTGAGTGTTGAGGATTAAAGAATATGCATCGAGATAAATTGTTGACTCTAATTTCGATGTAGCCATGGACGCGATAAAAGATATCATCAATGAACTGAAGAAGTTGAGGAAGTAGAACACTAGCCTCCATCAACAGTGCATTCAGCTCAGTCGGGAGCTGCAGCGGACAAAGGCAACTGGGTAGAGCCTTCGCGGATAAAGAAACTTTACCAAAGATTGGCGACGGCACAGAAGGACTGGCAAGAAGAGACAGCCCTGAACCAGGCCCAGAGAGTACAAATTCGGGGATTGGAAGTAGCCGTCGCAGCTAGCCAAGATGGGAGTGCCGTCACTTACCCCTTGGTGTTTGCACCCGCGCAAGTGGCCTACCAGTGTGGGACGCGGGATTTTCGATATCCCCAGTTCGAGAGAGGAGGTCCGGAAACCGAGGAAGACGTCTGGCAAGCCGAAAATGCACACAAGGCCAGGGAAAGTCGAACGAGAGCGCAGGAAGGGCCAAAACCAAGTGAATTAAGCATGAACAAACTGGTGATCTGTGTATAAATAGAACTTTGTGTTTGTATTTGATATGGTAATAAATGTTTGAACCTTAATTTGATTATTATGTAAGTTGAATACCGCACTATGGATAATAACTTTAAGTAAGGAGTGAGCCAGGAGTCGAAAGTTTTAAAGTGAAGGAAGTAAGGGACCTAAAAGCAAGACGAGCATATACCTTCTATCGGTGGCTCGCTGATTAACTCATTTAATTAATTAAGTTTTTACTTTTATATAACTTGTCGTTTTTCGGTCAAATTTTCTTGTTATTATGTTATTTTTTATGTAAATTTCGTGCGGTTCTTGATGCATTTTGTATTTATTTTATTTTACTTTTATGTTTTTTGATTTTATAATTATTTATATTCTTTCAAATTTTAGAGTGTTTAGTTGATGTTGTATGTTGTATTTTAAGTTATCTTGGTGCTGGGTTTTCGTGCTATATTACTGATACATTTTGGTGGGTTACAGGGTTTCAAATCTTGCTTATCCTTCTAGTTGCCCTCGTAACGCCATACAAAATGATACTGATCGCCACTTGGCACCTGTTGCTAGGCAACGTTGGTAATGTGTTCAAGTGGTGGGTTGCCCGCAAAAATTGAGTACCATTGGCTAGTACTGTAGTTGCTCGGACAACCCTCGGGTTCACGAGCTGTCGATAGAAGACCTGTGCTCGCTTTGCTCTGTCCCTCGTAACTATTCAGGATTAGTTCTTAATTGACTGTGGAACGAATTGGCGATGTTGGCATACGGTTATATTAAAATAACAATTCAACTAAGTTTAAGACTATTCTATTCGATCTAGACACATTATCATTTATTGCTTGATGTTTTGGAGTTGTGTTGCACGACGTCGGGCACGTTCCTTACGTCCCGGTCAACGGTTGTTGGTTGTAGTGATGGATTGTTCTGCTGGCTTGGAGGTTGTCTGTGGCAGTTGGGTTGGGGCGAAGATGAGCGGGTAAGTTACCGCTTCACCTTCTCTGCATACCGCTAGGGCGACTTCGAGTCCCCGAATCTGCGTGCGCAGACTCTGGTTGAGTTGCCGTTCTTCGTCCCAGCCTTTCTGGGCCGCTGTGAGTCGATGGTAGATCGTTTTCGTCTTTGCGGGATCCGTCCATGTCGCTTTCATATGTTGCATTTCTCGCGTTAATTGGATAATCTGGGCGAGTAATTCCGTGTTTGCTTGTCTCGCGCGGTCCAGTTCCGTTTGCAAGATTTGTAAGGAAGACATCGCTACAATTAAACAGATCGTTTTATTTATTATTGCTCAAGTTAAGAAAAATCATTTATTTCATTAAAACAAAATTGCAAATAATTCCAATTAAACAAAAAGAACACACAAATTGCTGAGATTTTAAATCATCCACTACATAGATTGTCACTATTAAGTCCTTCCTCCGGACAGTATCGCTTCAGGCTTCGTCTGAGAGCCTCCACTGTGTAGGGTCTTCGGGTATCCCGGACGGGGCGAGGTGGATAGGCGATGGCGATTCGCCCGGCGAGGATGTCTTTTACCACGTTTGCAAGGTACATCCTCGCCTTAACCACCTGCAAATCTACCTGCTCCTGCACCCTTTCCCACTGGGTGAGGAGGTTCTGTGCATTCGTGTAGGTTTCTGCCGCTGGGTATTGTCTTTCTGGGATATTGCAGGGCTCCTTCTCTACGTCTAATATTCTCCAAGCAGTCGGATACTGCTATGATTGAGGTATCGGATCTACTGACATCGTGGTCGATGGAGTTAATGACTGACTCTGCTTTCCTACACTTCGTCTGATGTTTTGTTCGTGTGGCATGCCTAAAACGCTTTATTAATATCTCTGTTAACTTTATCATGTTAAATTGTTAAACAAATAGGGCTTATGTCACTGTTGAGTGTGTCATCTGATTTAATCTTATGGAGTTCTGGTGGCTTTCTATCTGATTAAACTGCTTTCGAAACGGGCGAACTAGGTTGGTGAGATTACATTTACTACATTTACATGTGGTGAGTCTATTGATCAACTCATTCTATTCAATTAAGCAAGATGATGTCAAGAAATTGTCGAATTGATTTTAAGGAAAGCGGCTATATCGATGGGGTAGCGTCGAATGTAAGTAGGGCTCCTAAAGGTTTGGAACTTGCATTCTATTTTATTTGGTTCATTTATTTAACTTTCATTTTTAGGTTTCCCAATATAAAGTTTGTCATTAAACCTAGCAGCTTTTATCGTCACATCCTATGATATAAATTTGTGGACTTTCTAAATCCAATATCGACGTCAATTTTGTTTACCGAATGTTATAACCAAATGATCGTCGGAAGGCGAGAGCGGATGTCGATTCACTGAAGCGTCAACGTACGTGTGGCGTAGCTTCCGGCGGATGTCGTGATTTGAACGGTTGAAAGGAAGTAAGATTATATAGTTGCATCCGGTGATTTACAATATTTCATTTTAGAATTATCGATTGGCGAATTCGTCGGAAATCCATTCGGGTAAGTTATTCTGCACATTGATTTGAATATCTTATCGCCATTTTTTAAGGGAATCAGTACATTACGTTCGAAATCTTGATGGACTATATGCTAGTGGAGTATTTCCTCTTTATGGATTTTTATGCATTCGACATTTTCGTGAGTTAACGATTTGTATGTTTTTAAAATAAAAGTTCTTTCTCATTTTAAAACGCTGATTTTTATAATGATATTAATTTAATTTCAACGGTAATTCATGTATTCTGTTTTCTGTCTCTGAATTTTTTTCATTTTTAGAAAACCTTATCACAAACTTATAAATCATTTCAGTTAGGTTTTTAGGGATGATGGTAATAACTTAGTTCGGTTTCGTTACTCAGTTTTTCGCCTACCTTTTATTTCACTAATTGATCCAACCTTTACTTCAACTCTATAAAACTATATTGATATCATTGCTTCAACTAATTTATTCAACCTTTATTTTAATTCCGTGAACCTACCTTAATATTAACATCATTGCTAATTTATTCTACCTTGATTTTAATTCTACGAAACTATTTTAACATTAACATCATACTAGTAACTTCATGAATCTAGTTTGATCTTTACCAAGGGAACCATTTGCTTTTATGCGGGTCGTTTAATTTTAATCACGGAATGACTTGGTTGTTCGGCATCGACCTTTAATTCAATTAATGTATTTTTATTAACCGAGGAACTATCTAATATATGAAAACTCTGATTCTAATCTGTAACTACGTTAGCTTTAATTGTTTCAATCATTTAACCATAAAGTGTGTATATTTACGCAAAATTCCTTTAATTCTTTCCAAAAGTGAAACAAATTCAGTTTAATTCAGAAGTTATTTGTCTTTAATTATTAATCAATCATTTAATCTAATCGAGTTAATAAATTATTTATTGAATAATTTTCCCATTTAATTTAGTATACCAATGATTAGTTTATTACACGTTATAGGTTTCAATTAGTTATATCAACGATTTTAATTTGTTTTACCCCCGTACCCTTTCCCTTTAATAGACCTTAGGCGCATTTTGTGTTCATATTATATTTACTGAGTGCCCACTGGACTACTCGGTGTGGTGATTTTAAGCCGTTTGTAGCATGATTTTAGGTCGATTTTACAGAATTGAGAAACGAGGAAGCAGCCAGAGACTTCTTCCTTATTTCTCGCTTCAGCTATAGGGATAATATTGACGTTACGACCGCTGCGTTGCGCACGCTGAGTCTTCACGGGTACATATCATTGGCGATTTTCCACGCACTTACATGCCTCTGTACTATGTAGATTTTATTTACTTGCGTTATGTGTCGGCTGTGGGCCGGAAAAATTTCGACATTTTTAATTTATAAAAGCATATAAAATAAATTATATATATTAGTAATATTTATTAATAATAAAACAACATAGTTACCCATTTTTGACCATTCCATAATTCATAAAAATAATCAAAAAATAACATCAATACCGCTCCCCCCACGCCGACGCCGAGCAGAGCTCCATTTGAGATGCAGGGAACGTGACGTGGAAAGAGGGTTCCACCATAAATGATTCTCACCTAAAAATTCTGTTTGAAATAGAATTGAAGTATTTAAACTAGTTCAAATAGTTGAAAAATGGTTGACAATTTTCAAAATGGTTTAAACAATTTTCAAAAATGGTTTACAAATGGTTTTAATCAGTTTTTAAAAAATGGTTAAGTTAAATGTGAAAATGGATCAGTATATATACCTAATTTTATGGTGTGTGAAATTTGATGCAGTAAAACAAAATTCGACCTTGTTATTTTCTAGCAAATTCTATTATTTATTTTTATTATTTTTTGATTTATTTTTATAATTTTTTATTTAGAATTTTTATTGAATTATTGCTAATTCAATTTTTCGATTTAAATTTCACTTTAATGAACTTTAATTGATTTTTCCAATTTCGTCGAATTTGTTGTGTTTTCTTGTTGTATTTGTGTAGATATCGTGCGGATCTTGGTGCATTTTGTTAATATTTTAATTTATTTTTATGTTTATTATTTTATATTTAATTCTTTTATTTCTCAGATTTTATGTGGTTTACTTGATGTTTCAGTAGGTTTATTTAAATTGCGTGTTATTTTTGCGTGTGTATTTCTGATCCATTTAAACATTTTCCAAGGCCGTTTACGTTGTGGCCTAACAATTTAAACAATTTTCAAGCCGTTTGTGTTCTGGCCCAACATAATCTTATTAAAATTTCAAAAATAATTAGGCACGTGTTATTTTTTAAACTGTTTTTAGTTTTCAAAAGAAATTATTATATATAAAGATTTGTAATTAAAAGTGCATTGAAAACTATTTAATTTGACTATTTAAAAAAAAATTTATATCATCTTTTGATTTTGTTTAAATAATGATTTTTGAAAATCATTTAATTATTTCATCATGATTGAAGAAAATAAAAACTTAATATCTGGCGATGCTGCTAAATTTCATAATCCCGGAGAAAATTATAAAACCGATGGTTATGTTGTTACTCCGTTGACTATGTCATTGTTAAAAAAACATCTTGAAGAAACAGGTGGTAAAGTTGTTACCAGATTTCCACCGGAACCAAACGGCGTTCTTCACATCGGTCATGCCAAAGCAATACATTTTAATTTTGGATATGCAAAAAAGAATAATGGTATATGTTATCTTCGATATGATGATACCAATCCAGAAAAAGAAGAAGAGAAGTTCTTTCTAGCAATCAAAGATATGGTTGAATGGTTGGGATTCGAACCCTATGCTGTAACCTATGCATCTGATAATTTCTCTAAGCTGTATGAATATGCAAGAAAACTAATTAAGGTAAATCAGGCTTATATATGCCATCAACCTTTAGAAGAAATAAGAGGATTTAACCCTCCTCTTTCGCCTTGGAGAGACCGGCCAATTGAAGAGTCTTTGAAGATATTTGAAGACATGAAAAATGGAAAAATTGAAGAAGGTAAAGCAACTTTAAGAATGAAACTCATCATGGAAGATGGTAAACCCGATCCAGTAGCGTATCGTATCAAATTCGTGCCTCATCATCGAACTGGCAATGATTGGTGTATCTATCCCACATATGATTTCACTCATTGCATCTGTGATTCAATTGAAAATATCTCCCACTCATTGTGTTCCAAAGAATTCCAGTCTCGCCGATCGGCATATTATTGGCTGTGTAACGCGTTGGATATTTATTGCCCCGTCCAATGGGAATATGGCCGCTTGAATATGTGGTATACAGTTATGTCAAAAAGGAAAATTTTACAGCTAGTCGACAAAGGAATCGTTGGAAATTGGGATGATCCGAGATTGTTCACTTTGACCGCGTTGCGAAGGCGAGGCTTTCCCGCTGAGAGTATCGGAGATTTCTGCGAGAAAATCGGCGTGACACAAACTCAAACTGTGATCGATCCTGCAATGTTGGAAGCCTGCGTCCGCAACACACTGAACCTGAAAGCTCCCCGCACAATGGCGGTTGTGGAGCCAATCAAAATTGTTATCTCGAATTTCCCCGACTCGATCCCATCTCAGCTTGAAGTTTTCGATTTCCCAGGAGAAGAATCGCGCGGATCTCACAAAATATCCACGTCAAATGTGATCTTTATCGAACGGAGTGATTTCTCCGAGAGTCCGATGAAGGGTTACCGCCGGTTGACGCCAGAGCAGCCCGTTGGACTCCGTTACTTGGGAATTGTCATTACTGTGACCTCGATTGATCGCGACAATCAATCTGGCGCTGTCATCGCGATCAATGCGACCTGTTGCGGCGTCGATCAATGCAAGAAACCGAAAGCCTTCATTCATTGGGTGGCCAATCCGATTGCATGTGAAATCCGCAACTATTCGAGATTGTTCAGTGAGAAATTCCCCGAGGAACATCCGCAGGGTTATTTGGCATGCATCAATCGCGACTCGCTGCTAGTCAACGGTGGGGCACTGATCGATCGATATATCACCAAGCCGGCGGTCTACACGCGGTTCCAGTTCGAGAGAACCGGATATTTCGTTGTCGATCAGGATTCCACCGATGACAAAATCGTGTTCAACAGAACTGTCGATTTGAAGGAAGATCCGAATAAATAAATAATCAATCGATTTTATGGAAATTATTTTTAATAAATCTTTTGTTGTGTTTTACAATATATTTGGATTTTACTCTTTTGATTTTATTGTTTATTGCACGTTTGATTGGTGCGCTTTGTTGAGGTTTGATTTCATTGGTTCGGATATTTTGTGGGGGATTTATTGATTGTTTAAGTGCTTCGTCAAAATATGGCAAATCAACTTGATTTAGTTTTCAGGGAAATCTGAATTGATTTTCTTAGCAGGATCAATTTTTGTGAATTATTGATTGTTATGCACATCTTTGGTAGTCCAGATTCCTCAACTTTTCGGAATCATTGAACGTGTTAGATTTTATTTTCACTGATTGTTTAGGATTTATTGTTAGACGACTCTGTCGGCTTAATTTTATTCCTCCTTCCATAAAGCTTGGTATCAACAAAATATTAATGCGAGTATTTTTCATGTGTGCCAATGCAGCATTGTGCGAAATAGCTTACATGTCTTCGTCCTTTTTGTTTGCTGTCCTGGCATTTAGAGAGTAACAAGGTGTTGCAAGTTAAAAACGTGTTCTTTATGTTTGTTTTACTAAGGCTCTATTCTAATCTTTGTTCCTTTCTTATTTTAGAAGATATATATATCGCAAGAAGCGCTTGCCGCAATCAAGATAGCAACCTGAAAAATTCGGAGAGGGTGTCTAACTCATTCTCGGGGACATTTTGGGAATGAATAATTATTCATTGGCGTAGTATGAATAAAATAAATTTCTTGTACTCACTGTTTTTTAATTTATTAATCGGGTTAATTTTGATAAGTAAATTCAATTTAATACGACTCAATAAAACGATGTAATAAGACAGTGGAAGGTAGCCCTCTTACGATGTAGACCGTGAAATGATTTATTTAACACATGCACTTTTGCGATTTCCCAGCTCATTAACGTTTTGGCCTAATTCACTAAAGCTGGTGTATTGGGTGGATTTTTATTTGTTTAAATCGCCAACTCTTCCAGCCCCTTGTTACTACTCACATACACATATGGGCAAGCAACCACTATGTACAGCAGTCATATTGATAATTTCAAACGATAAATTAATTCAATTTTTTGTTTAAATTGTGCCTTATAGCCCAACACTAACAAACGTGATCCTAGTAATTTAATGACTATATTTTCAGCCAAGGAGACGATCCATCTATTAGGAACGGAGTTAACCAGATTTGGCAAGGAAAATGAAAGCTTAACTACTGTTGGGCCAAAACACAATTTTGTTTAAATGAATAGGTAACAGCACGAAGATTTAAAATCAGACCCATAAAATACCAATTAACCATGCTAAAATATGAGAAAGAAATAATTAAAATATAAAATTAAAGACATAAAAATATTAACAGAACGCAACAAGATCCGCACGAAACAAACACAGAAATAACACGAAAACACAAAAATTTGACGGAAATATTGACAATTTACTTAAAGAAACAAAAAAGTTCATTCAAGTTAGAACTAAAATTAAATAATTTGAATTAGAAATAATTCAATTATTTGTTAAAAGAATAAATTGTCAAAATAAATCAAAAATTAAGAAATTAAAGTTAGAAAATACAACGAAATTCCCAAGGTCAAATTTTGTTTTACTACATCAAATTTAACACGCAAGGTTAGGCTCACAGAATAGGTATATATACCGATTCATTTTCACATAATTTTAACCTTAAAAACCTTAAAAAAACACTCGAAACAACCACTCATTCGGTTTATCAGTTAAGCCAATCTTTAACGGACGAATCATTTCTTAAAGCAATTTTGCGATAACTCGACAACGATACTATTTAACTACTGAACCAGATAAAATTTGTTGATTAAAGTAAGCAAAAATGACTTGCTGATGAATGTGAATTAGATGAAAGAGATGTCAGAAATGATATTATTACTGATTAAATAAATATATATACGAACGAACTTATTTATCATGTCGAAATTTTTCCGGCCAACAGCCACACACCGACAAGTTATTAAAATATTACATAAAGATTCGAGCAGTGTAAGTGCGGTGTAAGTCCGCCAACAGCTCGTGCCCGTAAGAGATCTCGCTGTGGGTAACGACGGACTCGAACGTCAATTCATTCACTTTCATAGGGGCAGAAAGGAGATCTGGAGGTAATCTTTTGGTTGCCTACCTTTCGACCTACTCCCAAAAAATCGACCTAAAATATCATTACTCAACGGCTAAAATATTAACACAGAGTAGTCCAGTAGACACTCTTAAAATTTAATATCAACATAAAATGTCCTAAGATCAACTTGAGGTTAACGGGAACGGGACTTGCGGAAATCAATGCATCAAACTTCAAATAATCAATCATTATTAATTTTGAAAAAATAAATATAAACTATTAATAAACTTATTGATAATTCAACCATTTGGAACTAAAGCTAAACTAAAGGTCCCCAAAATCGTCTTTTTTCCAGAGAATTACTACAAGATTCCCGTATAACTCTTTAACTAATTAAATAATATGACGAGAACCGAGCGAAAATCTATAAACATTCTGGGAATGAGGCCAAAATTTAAGATAATAAATATTATGGATCGATAATAGAGTAAATAAAATGGCAGAACTAAATTAATCCCTATATAAAACATTATTAATGATGGAATAAGACTCAAAAACCTCGACCCAAAATACCACCAATTATGATAAAAAAGAGTAAACTCAAACTGCGTTAATTCATGCGATAATTGCTAGCTGTTATGGAAACTATGATACTTAATCGTCTATATTCTCAAAGCATCTGTCGTCCATGATTACTAAACATAGGTGGACTACTACTACAATAAAAATGAAAATAGTATGACCTGTAATTTTCGGATGCTAGAATAGTCTTAGATGGACAATGTTCCCACAGGCTACTTCCACAGGTTAGCTAAGAAAACCCTTAATAATAATCCCACCAAAATTCACTTATCCAAAATCGCCAATTAGATACAGGAAATAAGAAAAAAGAACCAAAAATTAACAACGTTAAATAATCCAATTAATATTCATCAAATAAAATAATTAGTCCACATGAGTATTCTCAGTAAATTTAATACGACCCATGATGGCGTCTGCGAAAGCAATCCGATAAACCCGAATGTGATCGGCAGATAACCCTTCGACCTCCTATAAACTATTAAGGTGGAAAAATAGAAATCATAATTACCTTGAGAAATGCCATGGCTAGTGTTTCTGACAAAAATCCCGCCTAAATGTTCAGTTCTCGCTCTCAGGTGACGTCTAGCAAAGGCTCCATCAAAATAGTTCACCTTAGTCGAGCGGCAACTCGTTTTCTTGAAGGCTAAAAACTGATTCAATTGTTGATTCCAGCAAAAATAAAATTTTTAGAATTCCCCAATATATATCAACTCCGAAATGAAACACGTCGACCATTCTAGAAAGTTGGTAGAAAATAATCAATCACTGGATAGGAAAATCTTACTATTACCTGTTTGTGTGTTGAAAATTCCGTCCCCTCTTCGATCGATAGTAGAGTTAAAACAGACGAAAATATTTTTAACCAATCATATTTAAGCGACGGAATTATTATGATCCACGTGGCAGTACACACCCACTGACGTCACGAGTATATATATTCAATGGAGCTATACACATTCAAATAGTTTATTGAAAATTTACGATGGCAACAGCTTCATCTAGTGAATCTATTCGAACGAAAGCGAGGGAAAATGCTCTGATCAAGGATCCGAACCGACAAATGCCTGAAGCGCGCAACCTTCGAACCCATGCAACTCTTGGTCATGGTCGAAGCCACATTCCTGCAGACAATTACATGCCAAGTAGGACTATCCCAGCTATGTTTTGATACTCAATAAAACTTATAGTACAATCGTTATATTACTGTTGCTATTGGTGTTCGTACAATTAAAATCACGACTTATCGATTCAAGGTGCTCCTAGACTGAAATTAACTAATCACCAAATCTCTAAACAACTAAAGTTACCAACGAGTTGTAAGAAATCTCTCTAGTCACGTCGCTCCCACCAGATAAATTAATCGTGAACCTCCTGGTCCCGTGACTGTCATTCTTTGCTCAACACAAAAATCTAGAATAAGGGAGTGAACCGCTTAGTAATGTGGAGAAAATACGTTGACTTAATCCCCAACTATCCAACAATTTCCTCAGATATGCATGAATTTTTCTGAAATTTAAATTTTCAATTAGATATGTTCACGTAACTATTGTATATTTTAAATTAATTTATCTTGTCGATTTAAATGATATAGCACATAAATCCTCTTTTGAGGTAGTTTTGATTATTTAATATAATCTAATCTTACTTTGTTATTAGGGTGTTCAGCCCTTAGCATTAGGCAACAGAATATTATTAATACGACTCTTGGATGCATTAGAATTATTTCATTTCATTTCATAGACTGCTAGAGTTAGTGGATTTTTTCTATTCTAATAATTAGAAGATCAATATTAAATTACCATTATGATGACCCTATTAAGAATTTTAAATCATAATCACCTAAGTATAATTTTTGAAAATGCATATATTTAATTTAAATAAATGTTGCGGTAAAACATAAACGATTAGTTTTTGAAAATAAATCGGATTTGCATAATTCTGAGTTTGATTGAAGAATTTGGCTAAAATCATTCTTAAAACTTCCATTATAAGTTTATATTAATTATCGACAGGAAAGCAATCGATTTAAACTGATAACCATTAATATCGTTATTAACAAGCACCCATACCAGTGATTGGGAAGACGTAGATCGCACTACGATAACAGTACCGACCAGATTTCCATGGGTAGCTCGCTGAACCAGCTGTAGACTGGGTCTTAGCAGTTTTGGAAACAAAACTCACCTTTGACGGTCGCAGACCCATTGGTTACAGTACCAACGTTGCCCAGCAACGGGTGACCAGTGGTAGACAGATAGAATTTTATGATTGGGGTCAAGGTCATATCGATCACCTATAACCTCACACTACTACAAATAAACTGAGAGGTCCACCAAGTGAATACTACCTAGTTTGAGCCAAATAACACTAAAAATTGTATGTTGTCTGAGTAACAACAATTGGGACAATCTAGGATGGAGACTATGTAACCACCAATAGTCATTTCTTGGAATTAGTATAAGAAAAAGCTAGAATCAATGAAAAATTATTTTATTTGACAGTTCATTTAAGTAATTCTAATTCATTTTAACCTTTAAATGTCAAATAAAAAAAACTGACTAATTATAAAAAAATTTTCATAATTGGAAAAATAATAAATCTAATTTATAAATATATCTTTGTAAAATTGTTTTAATATTCATTTCATATTCAAAAGTTTAATATAAAATGGAATTTAATGAAGCTGATCAGAAGCTCATGGATTTATTTAAAAAGCGAGAAAATCTTGTCGTAAGATTTTTTTGTAAAAATTAAAAAATAATTGCGTAGTCATCACTAAAAAATTTAGAAAACCAAATTTACAATTTAGAAGGAAATTATTTAGAAGAGACATCACAATATGGTAATATTATTAAAGGCTGGGATAAAAACAATGTGAGATTGTCGTATAAAACTACTCCAAACAGTCATGGTTACCGGAAATTCAAGGAATCAGACAGGCTATTTTCCATGTCTTCAGCAACTTTCAAGAAATCAGTTAAAATATTTATTGCTTGCTGATTAACTTAGTAAATGCGCATTTCAGGTCGAAGATAGCGTTGAGGAATCCGCCAAAATAGAAAGCCAACCACAGAAAGATCACAAATTTCTGCCCCATCATAAATTTGAGAAAAATGCGTCTAAAAGATGAAAATTATAAATAAATCGGTTTTTAGTTTTTCATCTCGAGTTTTGTTGAAAATTAAATTTTATTATTTATCGATAAATTTGTTACTAATGCGCTTACAACTGAACTGCTGATGGCTGCGCTTGAGTGATCCTGTACACGCGGAACGCTTTGAATGCTGCTGCTGCTTTGTGAAACATTTCAAATTCGAAATCTCATTGCAATTAATGTTCCATTGAGCTCACCATGAAATTATGCGCCATTCACTAGGTGAAATATTTGCTGATATCGGTTGAGGGAATTGAATCGGTTGCCGCATTGTGAGTCACACTCCTCGGGGGGGGGGCTGCAGCGCATGGAGCAGAACGATGCAGATTCACGCCAGCGACTCTGCTATGCCAGCTAGTTGGTGTCGTGATTCCTTTTCTCTATTTTGGTGGCCATTGCTGGCTTGTGTTGGGCTGACACAGAGAGGCCTCGAGATTTATTTGATCAATAACATAACACAAAACCAGAGCACCAACACCATTTAACTAAAAGGTAGAACACCAAGTAAACACAAGGAAAAACAAGAATAAAATCATCACAAAATGCATCAAGGTCAGCACGAAATCTACACAACACGATAAAACAAAAATTTGACCAATTAATGAAAGAATATTGCTTGGACACGACCACTTACGGAATTACAATATCTTTTAATTAGTAATTTTCTACGGCTCCCTGCAGCCACATACCGCACGATTGTAAATATACATAACGGATATACAACGGGAAGCCGCGAAAGCCTGCCTGTGGTGGGTACAGCGGCCTGGAAGATTAAAATTATGTAGTAGCTGAGTTGTTGCGGCCTGCTTCCTAGAACTCAAATCTAAATTATAAATACACATCTGCTCAAAATCCTGACACCGAGTAGTCCAGTGAGCACCTAATAACTATAACAAATTCATTACAGCAAGTTAAATCATGATAACCGCCGGAATAAGATAAATCCCAATGACCAAAATCATCGAATAAATTAAAGTAAACTTAAAAAATAATAAGGCGAATAACTATAGTAAAAAGTGACTGGAACCACACAAGGTTTTGCCAGCAAGATAAGGCGGAATGATCAGCAAAGATTTTCAAGAGCTGGCGTCTTAGTTTAATGGGGAATGCTGCGCAGATTCTGCAAATTGACGAGAGAATCATTAATCACTGTATCAATTCCTGTTAGGATAGATCATAAAACTAATGAGCTATGATAAATAATTAATGTTTATCGTGGGCATTTGCTGTAGTTGTTCAGTTTAAAGATAGGGCTTAGGTGAATAAGATGCTTTGAACCTAGTAAAGGATATCGTTGGGGTTGTCGGTGAATTTAAATAGGATGTATTGTCAATCTGACTCCAAGCGTGCTTTTAAACAACAGCAATGAACTCCAGACGATATAAACTTTATTGATTAATACACTTTATCTCCACAAATGATACAAAGAATTATCTATTACAGTCACAATTTGGTGCTTATTACGACCCTTCGGGAAGAATAGCACTATTCGGTACAATTGAATTTCACTATCACTTGACTACTGTGACGGGTTTCTGAGATCGGTAAATCTGATTTAGTTTCTGTGCTTTGACTTCACCTTATTTCCTCTTCACAATTTCGGCTTTGTCTCTTTTCAACTTTCTGTATTATTTTATATCTTAATTTTTGTTTAAAATTTCTCTTTTCCTTGATTTCAACTTCTAATTTTCTCCAAATTTCTCTTTAATACCTTTCTTCAATAATTTTCTCCTTTTAATTTAAATAGAATTTCCAATACCTTTTACCGGTAATTCCATTTGGGCCTCTATAATCACTGTCCAGATAAATAATTTCTAGAGATGCCCTTTCCCGTATTCCCAAACAACATTCCTTCCCTTATCTTGAAAGGGCTTTCGATATAACGTGCAAATTTTGCTTTTGTTTTTGCTTTCATAAATTTGCACTCGTTAATTATAAATAACATTTTTTTCAATTGTCTGTTTTTATTAATTTTCTCTTATTCCCCTCTCGTTATTTGACATTTCTTTTTCATTCCCTTTTTATTAAGCTCCAGAACCACATCTTAATCACTTATCATTGTTTAGCAAGAACAAATTCTAATGTGATTGTTTTAGTGTTAAAATTGTTCTTTCTCGCTACGGTATTTATTCATATTTTTATTTATATTTTCTGTGTGCACGTCAGTGCGTTAAAACAAAGTCAAAAATAGGGTTTTTAAGTCTTAACTTTGTTAGATCCACATTTTTGGTTGTTCATTTTTGCTGGATTTTTTCTGACTTAATGGTTAGTAAATTATTCATTCCCTCTGCTTTTTCCTAATATGATAAAATATCTCATCATAAAATCTCACTCATTGCTTAAAGATTTTAATTTAAAATTTATCCACGTACAAAAATACTTTTTCCATTTCTATTGGTCAGCTTTACAAGTTTTCAGGGTACTCGGGCACCCTGCTTCAAGGAAAGACTGATGAGAATTTATTTCACTTTTAATATGAAGTTGATATTTTCTACTCAGTATTTCTAAATATTCGCTTTACCAAGTTAAATTATAAGAACAGATTCCAGATAGAATGACGTTCTCAACAACCAGATCACTCAACAAGTCTATCTCTCTATAACCTAGTCCAAGAATTTCCAGAATCACTAGTATTTCTTTTAGCTTCATTCAACCTATACAGGACCAGTTCACAAACTTTCGTTGGCAGCTTAAGTTGTGTCTACGTAAAATTTTGTCCATAAATATAGTAATTTTAATATTAGTTACATTGGTTTTAGCATTAATGACATCTATAATCAAAAATAATAATGAAATTTATTTATTCAAAAGATTCTTCCGATAATTTTATTTAAACAAATCTGCAATCAGGGATGTTAGATTTTCGAAAAACAATATCGGGAATAAAAAACAAAAAAAAATCAATTATATTTTGTGAAAAAATATAAATTCCTTCATATTTATTATATTCATTTATAAATAAAATATATTAGAAAAAATAACAAAAAAATCCTTTCAAGATGGGTATAATCTATTCAAAATCTAAAACTGTTCAATATCGGGAGTTACGGTTCATTAATCGGGAGACTCCAGCCGAAATCGGGAGGTCGGCCAAGCCTGCCTGTAATAGAAAATTCTTTCAATGTAGTAATGATTAAATAAGGAATTCAGCAGTACTTATCAATCGGCAACAAACATTCGCACGATAACTATTAAATTGTTAATAATTGTAAATAATTCTATTTGAAACAAAATCGCAAAGAGAAAAATTCAAATGATTAAAACAAACAATTTTATTTAACAAACATCAAATTATTAAAACATAAAATAGCCTTATCAACTTTATATTTCCTCGTTTGTACGCTAGAAGTCCTAGTACAATAAATAAATAGGTAATATAAAATACAAAATAAAAAATGCAATTATTCTAATTTGGATGCAATCAAATGTGGAATTATTTAGGTCCGGTGCCACAATAGCGCTATTATTGCTCTGGCTAAGCCTCTTAACGTTACTTTGGGCGGTTTTATCGTTAAGAATCATGATTAATTGGTATGATGTTTGTAAGATTAACAAAGGCGGGTGGCACTGCATAGACAGTACCCTGAAGTCATGGTTATTGAGCCCAAATTCGGCTTTTTCATTCAAAATTAACCTGTTTATTTGACTGAAATCCGGCCATTTAAGCAAAAATTTAAAAAAAGGCAACTTCATTAAAACAAAAATTTAAAATGGCGACCACTACTCAAAATTTTATGCGCGCGCTGTACAACAGAAATATATATATCGTAATCCATATTACTTATAAAAAATAATTATAACTACCAGTAACATCGTGCGTCAACGAAATTTCTTTTTCAACGTCAAGAAGGGTTGAAAAACAATTTGAGAAACGTAGTGAGGCAAGAATGTTTAAATGGTTTAGCTTTGCTCAATATTCATCGAAATATTGAAGTTGACATATAATTTGTCTATGTAATTTTTTAGTAATAGTGAAATGTACATGCGGTTTTCTTCAAAATTAAAGTCTTAAAAATACAAAAATTATTTTTTAATCATCCTTTAAAAGGGTCTGAATAAAATATTTTCAAAAGAATATTCAGGATTGAGGTTAACCCATGCCGTACAAAGCCGGTCATTTTGACCGGCTTGGTATGCGACGCTCTAAAATGGCTTGGTAAATGGCGGGTTAATAAAATTGTAATTCCGACTTCAGATACATTTTCTATAAATGACAGTTTATTATGACATATTGTGCTTTCTCAAACGGCCCCGCTTCATTTTGTTAGGCCCTCACCCTGAGCAAATATTTTCAGTGCACGCTGATATTATGTTTGTTATTTATATAAGATTATCAAGTTGAGTTTCTATTAACGTTTAAATGAGGATAATTTCAGTTATAGCTTTTGAAATTATTTTGAAATTTTACGAATATTCAAACAAATAATTTTAATTCAATAAGAAAACAAATATTCATATTTGACATAAAATGTTAGAAAAATGTAAAAAACATTTGACAATAATTTTATGATCAATTACTAGTTAACATTTTATCAACAAAAGTTGAACTATTTTGGGCTTTTTGGAGTAGATGGTTAATCAATTAAGGGGCCCATGAAAAATTGCAATGCTCCCATGATGAAGATAATACGAGTAGCCCATCTTTTTATTAAAACTATATAATTACTTCAAGATTCTGAGTACTTTCCTTTTGATCTGCTTGACCAATCCAATCTTTTTCTTCAGCGTCCAACTGATTCAAAGAGTTGTCAAGAACATTAAATACATTTCCTTCGTTGGATAAAATGGAATTGTTGTGGATAGGGTAACAGTTCTCAATCAAATATTCACAATTTTCATTACAATTCTCTTCATGGTCCCCTAAAAGACAAGAATATTAAAAACTTTTACCTTTCAACATTTTGCTACTCAAAGTCACAGAATTGTATTTGAAAGTCGAGTGTTTCTTGTATAGACAAATGACTGCAGGAATGTGAAATGTGAAGGATCAGCCAGGGACTCAAATAAAGTAAAGGGTAATAAAGTTAATCTATTATATAAAACAAATACTCAAATAAAGAATAGAAATATGTTTTTTCTCCTAAGCGTTACCAGAATAGCGCAATCATACACATACTGCTTATTTGATCTCGCACTCACACCCATATTACTATATATAGTGCAATCACGCATCCTTGGTGGACAGGATTGGAATGGCTTTTAGAAACATTATTGCCCTAATATCTCAATAGTCACCAAGGTCGATTTTAAGTATTGTGGGGCCATCAACCTCTTAAGTGGTTTATTTCATCAAACGAAATGTGCTCCTCAGCACGAGTTTTGTTATCTGCTAGCGCAGAGCTCCGCAACCTTTTCTCACCCGCGGCACACCTAAAGACTTAAAAATATTTCGCGGCACACCATAAACAAAAATTTTTAAAAATTTACGTAATAAGAAATGCACAAACAGAAAATGTATTTTTTTTTATTTGATAAATTTATTATCGCCGTTAACAACTATTTTTTATTTATAACTATAACTAATATGAACAATCACTAATGAGATACCTGTGCTCGTTTTAAGGAACATAATAGTTTTATATTGGGCTCAATATTTGAAAAAGCAACTCGAAGTTCTTGGTCAAGGCCATTCAAGAACGACCGCTTATCATTTTTTATTAAAACTAGAGTTGAAAAACTTTCTTCACATATGTAGGTGGTTGAAAATGGGAGCAGAACTTCAATAGCCTTTTCGGAAATTCGAGGATATTATTCCTTAACCGCAATCCAAAACGTATCCAATGGAACGTCGGAAAATTTTATTTTTAGCGTCCCATCGTTCCTCAAGTCAAAAATTCGTCTCGAATTTGAAGGGAAAGAGCTACTGTAGAATTTTCGGCATTCGCTGAAAAAGGATTTCGAATCCAATCGTATTGGTCTGTATTAATTATGTGAAAGTACTGGTTAAATTTCTGTTGTAGCAATGTTAAATGTTGTTCGGCCAAACGCAATATGATCTGCTTGTTTTTTCCTGCTTGTGCAATCTTTCCAATCGTCTGGTTGGTTCTTTGGTACATTTCTAGTGATCCTTGTTGTAACTCCGATTGCCAAAGATCAAGTTTCAGTTTGAACCCGTTCAATTTGTCGGAGCATGTCAACAAATTTTCATTTCGCCCTTACATTTTTTTATTAAGTTCATTCAGGTGTTCAAATATGTCAGCCATGTAGGCAAGCTTGGTCATCCAGTGATTATCTTGTAAGAGCTTGTGTAGTTCGGGCACATTTTGATTTAATAGAAAATTACTAACCTCTTCGCGAAGCTCAAATAGTCGTGCTAGAACTTTACCTCGGGACAACCAGCGTACTTCTGTGTGAAGTAATAAGGATTGATATTCCGATCCCATTTCTGCGCAGAGTATCCCAAAAATTCGCGAATTCAAGGCTTTTGATTTAATTAAATTTATAATGCTGATGCATTCATTCATTGTTGCCAATAGTTCCGAAGGTAAATTTTTAACCATCAAAGCTTCTCGATGTATGCAGCAATGTGTAATTTGTATTGCCGGATTTTGTCGCTTCACACATGAGACAAACCCCTTTTTATAACCCATCATTGCCGCAGCGCCATCCGTGCAAACACTCATGCAATTAATCCATTGAATACCATAGGTTTTGAAGAACTCATCAGTTACTCGAAAAATTTCCTCACCGGTAGTCCGCTCTGGAAGTTCTTTGCAAAACAAATAATATTCTTTTATGGACTCCTCGTCAACAAAACGTACAATACATATTAGTTGTGCTTGGTTTTTAATATCGGTTGATTCGTCAATCTGAAGAGAAAAATTCTCCGTCATTTTCAATTTTGTAATTAATGTTTTTAAAATATCGCTTGACATATCATCAATACGTCTTTTAACAGTATCAGCTGATAACGAAACTTTACTGACTTCATTAATTTCATTAAGCCCAAACATTAATCGAATAATTTCCATGCATGCTGGTTAATTAAGGGTTTCGCCAATTGTATGTGGTTTTTCTGACGTGCAATTAATTTTGCAACGTGGTAACTAGCTTCTAACGCTTTGTCAGAAATTGTTACGGACAATCTCATAAATTGCCTCTGTTTTAAATTTTGATTTAAAAGCCGCTGAAAATATTGTCTGTCCTTGTTGGCGCAATTGGGATGTTTTGATTTTAGATGGCGAATCAGTTTACTTGGCACCATTGCCTCGTTGGAAAGCTGTTCTCTGCAAATTACGCATTCTGGTTTCGGAGCCGCTTCTTCACCACACCATGAAAATCCGTATTGAATATATTCTGCATTGTATTGCTTTTTCACTATCTTCGGTCTTTTTACATCATTGCTCGTGTTGGGTTCATCATCATTTGTCGATAAAGTTGAACATTCTTTACGCAAAACTTGTCCATATTTAAAATTATATAAAATAAATATGAATAAAATAATTTTATTATTACACGCCCAGGTAATATTTATATATTAAAAATTATTCAAATTCAATATTTAGAATTGAGCGCTAGTCAAGTTATTTAGAAAAATAATTATTTGAATACTTACATTAATTTTTATCTTCTATTAAATAGAATCTATTTTGTCAACAACGAAATTATTTGTAAACAAGATAGATATAAGCATAACGCACGTGTACGTCATAAACCCTATATTTTTTCTCGGGTAGGCATTGCGCCGCGGCACACCTAGCATCACCTCGCGGCACACCGGTTGTGGAGCTCTGTGATAGCGTATATAATCGTCTTGGCCCAAGACTCTTGGGCATAGTGTTACAAAAATAAAATAATATATTATTGGATGATATTTATTAAGAAAATATGTTAACAAAAGTAATACTTATGATATATTTTTAACATATTTTGTCAAATGTTGATGAATATGTTGATGATGCATATATCCGTCTTAGCCACTTAAGAAGTTAAGAAAAAAATATTTTGGGCCCTCCAAAAAAAATTAAATTTGAAAAAATTCTAAAAATCTTAAATACTTATTTTCACCATCAGATAAAAAACTAACCAAAAGAATATGAAAATAATTTATATATTTTGTACAAATTATTAATTTTTAAATATTTTTTTTGTTTTAAAATAATTACATTAACTTTAAAATTTATATTTCACTCAAAATAAATTTAATTTTATAAAAATTCTAAATTAATATTAAAAATTTTAATTTCAATCATTTAATATTATATTTTACTTAAAATAAATTATATATTATAAAAATATTAAAAATTTAAATTTTAAGTTTTTGTTGGATGATGAGTGTATACCCATCACCACATTTATTTTGAATAAGTATTTCAAAGCAGGGCCTGGGAAGTATAGGGTCAACGTGTACGCCAAGGAGAGGTTATAACATGAAATAAATCAAGCCCCAAGATACAGAATTCCAACAAATCAATATTGTTATCATTTGAACAATTAGTATGACAACAATTATTGTGTGATTAAACTAAACCTTTTTAATTCCTTATGAACAATTATTATTTGGTGATTTAACAATTATTAATTTATGTAGTAATGTACATTATTTTTATGTATGGTAATAACTTATTTAATTTTTTATGTAATTGTAAATAGATTTTTTATTTCTATGTAAAGTTATGTGGTAATTTACATACTTTATTTTTATGTATGGGCATAACCTATTTAATTGTAAATAGATTTTTTTTTATATAATTTATTTTCTTACGGCATTGTCTAGAAACACTTCAATAGAAATAAACTACTAAATAAATAAAAATCCCTGAATAAATAAAATATGAAATTTCCTAGAAATAAATTACTGAATAAATAAAACAGAATTTTTCTAAAATTTTAATCACTAAATAAATAAAATGAATTTATTAAGTAAATAAAAACCCTTTTTACAGACAAAACATTTTAGTATAAATACTGAAGAGTTTTCAGTTTAATTGCCCACTAACATCTCACCGAAAAAGAAGCGGTCTGAAGAAGGAAATCTTTGGAAGACCTTAAAATAGAACAGATATAGTTCAACACAAATTTTTTGCATTCACTTACACAACAAGCGCCTACACACATTTCAACACTTACACAACAAGCACCAAATTTTTATTAATATTGAATCTGAATAAATTGTGATCGAAAAGTTTAAATTTGAAAGAAAATTGTTATAATTAATTTAATTGTTATAATTAATTCTAACAAAATATTAATATTTAAAATAAATTTATATAAAATTTACTATTTTGTAAAAAAATAAAGCTTTTACAAGCACTTTTACATTTCCATTGCTATCTTCAGCCTCTTTTCCTTAGTTTCAATCTTCGAAATATCACCGACAAAGCCAGACCCACTTATCACAACTCTGCTTATCCAGATTTCTCCATAATGATTTTATTTCCGTTCTTTTTTTATTTTATCTTTGTTGGGATATTAAATATTCGTCGATGGATAGATCTCTCGATCCGACTCCTTGTGTTCAATAATCAATAAGACAAAATCCCAACAAAATATAAGACAAAATCTTTATTCACAAATATTCACCACAAAATACAATTATTTGCGTTTTCGTAAACACCCTAGGGTATCACGTAATAAGTCTCTACAATCTGATTAACTTCTTTATTTGTTTATTACTTTCAACTTGTTTCTCAAACTCGTTAGATTTCTCTCTTCGGCAACTGGCAACTTATTTTCTTGTAAGTTCCTTTGATAATTTTGGGTTGCCATTAATTTGAATTAGAGCTAGGGAAACAATTTTTTCCGGTCAGACAATTTATTGCCCATTTTATTAATTCCGGAAACCAATTAGGCTGACGTTCAGCTCGGCAGCCCTTGATTAATGGGTTCGTCGGTAAATAATTTAATTAATTAATTAATTTGTTTTTGGGCTCCACACCATTCAATATACCTCATCTCAATCTAATAGTATTTTATTCGTCTTCAAAATCAAATTTGCCACCGGTTGCCACTTTCCCCCGAAAAATATTGATTTTTACTTTTTTCAAAATTTTAATTAATTTTAATTGATTTTGATAATTTAAAATTTTTAAAAATTTTTAATCATGTTTTATTATAACCCAAAAACAGCATGGTAGTAATGATTCTAAATACCTTTACAAGTTACCTTAAGCATTACTTATCAGAAATTATGTAAATTGGCCTTACAAGTGACCCCCAAAATTCTAAATTGTCAAAAATATTGATTTTTATTTTTTTTAAAAATTTAATTAATTTTAATTGATTTTGATAATTTAAAATTTTTTTAATTTTTATTCATGTTTTATTATAATCCCAACATCTAAATTGTCAAAAATATTGATTTTTACTTTTTTCAAAATATTAATTAATTTTAATTGATTTTGATAATTTAAAATTTTTAAAATTTTTATTCATGTTTTATTATAACCCCAACACCTTAATCAGTATGGATAGTAATGACCAAGATGGCTGATCGCCTCTTATTCATTTGTACAAGTTTCTTGAATTTTCTTCAATATCAAATGATTCAAAAGATTATAAAACCTTGATGTTTTATGATAACCTCCAAGAACTCCCATAATGATTCTAAATACCTTTACAAGTTACCTTAAGCATTACTTATCAGAAATTATGTAAATTGGCCTTACAAGTGACCCCCGAAATTCTAAATTGTCAAAATTTTCATTAAGGAATTATTAAATATACTAAATTCAAATGTTTACCTGGGTCTAGGAATTGCAAAGTGTTGTCAAATAGATGGAAATCTTCCATTTGATGTTCCTGAGGTTTTCTCACTTTTTCTGAGATTGAAATTATGCTTGTTAAATGTTTCAATAAGAATTCTGAAATAGCTTTGTATGAATCTTCCATAAAGTCTTTGACCCTGAATCAGATAATAAAATAATATAAAAATATAAATATCTGTAAGTTTGACAAAGGTAAATAAGTTGAATGATTTGTTAAATTCTCCTCAGTTTGTGAAATTGCCAAAGGGTCGGAAGAATGGAATATTGCCTCCTCTTAATGATGAAGAGTTTGTACAAAAATGCTGAATGGTTTTATTGAAAAGAAGCTTATTAATGAAGAGGTAGGTAAATCTATTTTTCCAAAAGGATTCTTTTAATAACATCTTTGCCAAGCTTATTTAACTATTAATAATCATTATTATTATTATTATTATTATTATTATTATTATTATTATTATTATTATTATTAATATTAATAATAATAATAATAATAATAATAATAATAATAAAATAATAATAATAATAATAATAATAATAATAAATAATAATAATAATAATAATAATAATAATAATAATAATAATAATAATAATAATATAATAATAATAATAATAATAATAATAATAATAATAATAATATAATAATAATAATAATAATATAATAATAATAATAATATAATAATAATAATAATAATATAATAAAAATAATAATAATAATAATAATAATAATAAATAATAATAATAATAATAATAATAATAATAATAATAATAATAATAATAATAATAATAATAATAATAATAATAATAATAATATTACATGATATTGTCGTAAACCGACAGGCACCTCCATATACCATGCGATAAATAGTTCCTTAAAAAGTCGCTGTAGTCCCTATTATTGATCTCATTGAACAACATTTTTGAATCGATCAATTTATTTGTTGACAATTCTTCATTTATTATTCTTTCAAATTCAACGAGAATTTTTTGGTAAATTTTTTCTTTTAACGAATAATCGAATTTTGATTGGATATTGATTTGGAATATTTCATCGATCAGATCAATGATTGATCTGATTTTACGGTTGATTGAATATTGATTACAATCGATCTAGAAATGATTGAGTAAACAATTCCAATAATCAATACTAACAAACCGGATTTTCCGTCGCTGCACTTGCACATGGATTTTCGGTGATTTTATCATTTGAATCTTCAGTTGAATTCCCCAATTGACCAATCGGATCCTAAACGCAAATCATATTTAGTCAGCGCAATTTTATTGGATCAAATTAAGAAAATATTTTTTAATAGTTCACTTCGTTGATATCTATCATAAAACACTACACAATAATAAATAATTTATTTTTTAATAGACAAAAACTTGTTTTTGTTGAAAATTAATTAGCAGTAACATCGGACACATAATTACATTACGTTCCGCTGGACGACATTTTCTAAAATTAGAAAAAAATCAATAAATTTTATCATATAGATAACACATCAATTTACCAATGTGCCGAAAATCTAATACGATGAATAACACTTTCATTATTGGATTCTAACTTGGCCAGAGAAATAAATTTTATTTCATCGCAAAATTTTTGAATGTAAAAAACCTGATCAAAAAAGTCGATACACCCAAAAAAGACGTTTTTGAAGTTTTTTATAGTTATTATTTTGTAATAATTTTTTTATTATTTACTTTACTTACCTAATTCATATTTAAATTAAATTCAATTGAAAATAATTGAAAATATTGTGTAAAATGTAAATATTTAAGAAATTAAATTAAACTTAATTAAAAATAAAATTAATAATATTAAATTAAGCGAATGGGAAAAATTAAATCGGATGTAATATATAATTTCCAGGCCCGACGGCAAGAGGAGGAGTGGGGTCGAATTCTCTGGGCCTGGACTACCGAGACATTTTTACGGGGCCCTAGCCCGTCTGTCGCGTTGTTTGCCATTTTTAATTATAAGGGGCATATTATTTATATTACAATACATAAATAAGTAAGATTACTTAGTGAAATGTTGCATTGACATAATCACTCGTAATGGTGATTAGAAAAGGAGAATTATTATTTAATTTTCATAACACTGGCGCTATTGTTTATAACAGGGTTTCTTAACCGGTGAGGTGTACCTCCCTTGGGGAGGTATACTAATGTGTTGGGGGAGGTATGAGATTTTGTTTTCACATAAATAAATTTTGTCAACATGAAATTTAATATAAAATATAATTTTTTATATCAGTATGAATTAAATATGATTTTTTTTATAAATATATATTAAAATGGTAAAAATAAAATAATATATGTAATGTTGGTATACCACTAATTATGTTTCTTATCTTTTCTTAAAATAAATTAATTATGCTGGAGGTGAGAACATAAAATTAAATATTAGGTGAGGTATGAAGTAAAAAAGGTTAAGAACCCCTGGTTTATAAGAAAATAACATCACTTTACGTAGTGGCCACTGCCGCTTTGTAGGCATTTAACCTTCGAGCGGCCGCTCTTGTAAAATTTATGGTAAATTTAGTTATTCACTTTTGTCTTATAATCGCGGATAAACAGTAAACATTACAACTAGCGCTGTATCAAGTAAATGTTACACATTCGTAATTCCATTCCAATTTAATAACATTCCAAAACCAAAATTTTATATTTTTAATGTTAAGTTTCTCAGTTTAATTTAAAAAAAATGTATTTAGTTGGAAGATAGTTGATTTGAACTTTGATATGTATTCATGATTATTTGGTTATTGTTTTTCCGAATTAAAGCATATTTTAAATTAATTGAAGTTTTAATTTTGCTGCTATTACATTTCTCTTTACATTCAGTAACCATATCAATAGGTAGTTAGTAGCTTTCTGGAACCGCACACAAAATCCCAGTAGACCTCCCCCGCCGGCGTCGGATAATATAATTGTGTAATTTAATCCGCCGTCGGCGGGGGAGGTCTACTGGGATTTTGTGTGTGGTTCTCATAGAAAAGATCAATAAAAATCTCATAATATAACATATATAATAGAAAAGATCTGGTTAATTTCGTTAACGAACGAGACTCTAACCTGCTAAATAGTACATTTGTGTTCTAACGCAAATGCTGACTTCTTAGAAGAATAAATAGCGTTTAGCTAAATGAAATTGAGCAATAACAGGTCTGTGATGCCCTTAGATGTCCGGGGCCGCACGCGCTACAATGGCAGTAACAGCGAGTTTTATTCCTAGCTAGAAATGGCCGGGTAACCTGCTAAATCACTGTCGTGTCAGGAATAGTGGATTGAAATTATTCCACTTGAACGAGGAAGTCCTAGTAAGCGCAAGTCACTAGCTTGCGCTGATTACGTCCCTGCCCTTTGTACACACCGACCGTCGCTACTACCGATTGACCAGAAAGATCAATAAAAATCTCATAATATAACATAATATTGTTTGTTTTAATTCGTAAACTATACTTAATGTGCATTTACTTTAAACCCAATATAAATGGATTGATGCGTTTTTAATTTATCTTGAGCGTTTGCATTAGATAAAGGGCCATCGTTCAATTATTTATGTTTTCTATTTTTCTTTAGAACAATACGGTTCACTCATGAATTACAAGTATAAATCTTGTTCATGAACCAAAAAAAACACACCTAAAGACGACGACGAAATTGAAGATCGGCAGTTGTTACAGAAAGAATCAGAAAAACAATATACTACCCAACAAACACTGACTGATTAAAACAAAAAATGATTATCGATACGAAGGATCAAGAAGATTATAAAAAAGGAAAACGACAGAGCTATAATATACAACTAACAAGCGGGAGGAGGAAAAATAGGAAAGGTAGAAACGTAGGATTGAAAACTTCAAAGTGAGGAGAGTGTAAGAGGCAATCTATGAGGTAATCAAATTTCATTATCTTTTCGTATTTTGAATAATGCGTGTTTGTTTGAATTAATTGAATGTGTGTAAAGTATTGTTTAATTAAATGTATGACGTAACGATTGTGTGTAAATGCTCAGATCTTAATACGACTAACCATACTAAAAAAGACAGAATAGTATTGTTGTCTTTAATAAATAATAAATGGTTGTTAACCCTTTCAGTACATAAGATGTATCAGAAATAAATAAATGTGTACCTAAAGGGTTAAAACTTGTAATAAGAGAGTTAAAATCTGTGTATTATTCCTGCACAAACTCCATATTACTTCTATGGAAACCTTAGTACAATTATGATGAGCATTGAAAACAATTTACCTGCCAAAGATATTCTATTTTGGTATCTCCACTTGAGGATATTGAAGCTATTTCTTGCAGCCTCTCGATGACCTCCATTCTCTGATCGTCAGACATGATGATTTGCAGGAGATCCAGCAAACGCACTAGAAAACTCGGCCGACTCTCATTTATGGAAATAACCTTATCGAATTTTAACCTCAATACTTCCATCATGTCGCTGGAAAGTACGCCAGACTTGCAATCAATGTCGAGTCCTATTGAATTATGACATTAATATCATTTCAAAAGAATCTACCACTGAAACATCCAAACACGCATGAAAATCACTTCTACCTGATTTTAAATACGACAGATCAAAGTTTTCTCTGGAATCTTCAAATCCCGATCGCACAGACTCATTGGATAAATCGTGAGACTAAAAACAAGAAACAGTTGAATAAGGCAGTGCTGAAAAGCCAAATTAAATATTAAACAAAATATTGATCGATAGTCTAAAAAAGAAATGAAGAAAAATTCATGAAGTGAAGGCAATGCTGTTTATTATTGTTTGAAACTGTTTTGTTTTACTAGACAGACTTTATCTACTACTTTAATAATGTAATCTTTAATCATCAATTCACATCAGTAAATTCATTTATCTTTTTATGTCGTTTTTCATTTACAATTTCATTTATATTTTATTTTATTATTTTTTTGATCTAAAAATAGAAAACATTGATCTATAGTCGAAAACAAAATGAATCTAAATTTCAAATTTTAAAAATTCTATTTAATTATAAAATGTTCTTTGTTCCTTTATTACCGATATTTTGACCCCCCCCCCTTTTTCCTCAAAGGTAAATCAGAGAAGAAGTAGAAATCGAAAGAAGTAGTGGGATACCGGCCCTCTAGCTCAGAGGCCATCTAGCTCACATACCCCCCCCCGGCAAAAAAATAATTTTTGCGCTAAGTTTAAAAGTACAAATTTTTTAGAACAAAGACAATGACTCACTCAAGGTCATTGAAACAAAGACCATGACTCATCAAAAAATTTTCAAGGTCATTTAAACAAAGACCATGACTCATCATAATTTTTCAAGGTAATTTAAACAAAGACCATGACTCATTCAAGGTCATTGGATGACTCATCATAAATTTTCAAGGTAATTGAAAAGTAGGTCAAGGTCATTCAAAATTTCTCAAAGTCATATTATTTTTAAACATTTTTAAATTTTAATTTACTACTTATAAAAATAAGTAGTATATATTTTGTAAATTTATTTTATTATTATTATTAATATTTCTATAATTATTAATATTATTATTATTAATATTATTATTATTATTAATATTATTATTATTATTATTATTTATATTATTAATATTATTATTATTATTATTATTATTTATATTATTATTATTATTATTATTGTTATTGTCAAGGTGATTGGATGACTCATCATAATTTCTCAAGGTCATTTAAACAAAGACCATGACTCATCATATTTTTTCAAGGTCATTGAAAAGTAGGTCAAGGTCATTCAAATTTTCTCAAGGTCACGGAATTTTAAAAAATTTTAAAATTTTCATTTACTAATTATAAAAAATAAGTAGTATATATTTGTAAATTATTTTATTATTATTATTAATATTAATAATATTATTATTATTATTATTATTACTTTTTATTATTCTATTAATACTTATAAAAACTTTAATTATTATTATTATTATTATTATTATTATTATTATTATTAGTATTATTCTTAATATTATTATTACTTTTTATTATTCAATTATTACTTATAAAAATTTTATTAATACTTATAAAAACTTAAATTATTATTATTATTATTATTACTTTTAAAAACATTTCTTAATATTAATACTTATAAATACTTATAAAAATTTTATTATTATTAATATTATTATTACTTTTTATTATTATATTATTACTTATAAAAATTTAATAATACTTATAAAAACTTTAATTATTATTATTAATATTAATATTTTTATTTTATTATTATTATTATTATTATTAATATTAATATTGCTTTTATTATTATTATATCTTATAAATTTGTAAATTTTATTCTATTTTATTATTAATTTTTTATAAATATTATTATTATTATTATTATTATTATTATTATAATTAATAATTTTATTATTATAATTATTATTATTATTATTATTAATATTATTATTATTATTATTATTATTATTATTATTTTTATTATTATTGTCAAGGTTATTGGATGACTCATCATAATTTTTCAAGGTCATTGAAAAGTAGGTCAAGGTCATTCAAAAGTAGGTCAAGGTTATATTATTTTTAAACATTTTTAAATTTTAATTTACTACTTATTTTTATAAGTAGTATATAATTTGTAAATTTATTTTATTATAATTATTATTTTTATTATTTTTATTAATATTATTATTAATATTATTATTACTTTTTATTATTATATTATTACTTATAAAAATTTATTAATACTTATTAAAACTTTAATTATTATTATTAATATTAATATTTTTATTTTATTATTATTATTATTATTATTATTATTATTATTATTATTATTTTTAATAATATTATTACATTTTATTATTATTATTACTTATTAATTTGTAAATTTTATTCTATTTTATTATTAATTTTTATAAATATTATTATTATTATTATTATTATTATAATTAATATTTTTATTATTATTATTAATATTATTATTAATATTATTATGATTTTTATTATTATTATTATTATTATTATTTTTATTATTATTATTGTTATTATTTTTAATAATATTATTATTATTATTAATGTATAAAACTTCTATTATAAGGAAATAATTTTATTATTATTAATAATATTATTAATATGATTATTAATATTATTAATTAATATGATTACTTATTAATATTGTTTAATTATATTTATTTTTATTATTATTATAATTATTATTATTGTTTTTATTATTATTATTGTCAAAGTCATTGGATGAGTCTTAATTTTTTTTTCAAGGTCATTTTAAAGTATGTCAAGGTCATTTAAAATTTCACAAGGTCTTAGTATTTTTAAACATTTTTATATAAATTTACTACTTATTTTTATAAGTAATGTTTTAATGTTTTTTAATTTTAATTTTATTATTATTATAATTTTCTCAAAGTCATAATATTTTTAGTCATTTTTAAATATAAATTTACTACTTATTTTTATAAGTAATGTTTTAATATTTATTATTATTATTATTTTCAAGGTTATTGGATGAGTCATAATATTATTTCAAGGTCATTTAAAAGTAGGTCAATGTCATAGTATTTTTAAACATTTTTAATTTTAATATACTACTTATTTTTTATAAGTAGTGTTTTAATTTTCTTTAATTTTTATTCTATTAGTATTATTATTATTATTATTATTATTATCTTATAAGTAGTGTTTTAATGTTTTTTAATTTTAATTTTATTATTATTATTATTATTATTATTATTATTATTATTTTCATTATTATTTTATATAAATTTTCAACAAAGTATATAAAATTAATATTGAATAGAAAAAGTTTGTTCAATTGTGGTTATAATTTATAAAACTAATCGATTCTTTCAAGTCTTTGTTGCATAAGTTTTGATGCTGTCTTCGGTGCAAATTTGGTAAAATTAGTGACCACTAAGTTCTTCTAAAAATGAATAATGTTTATGAATATTTTGTTTACAAAACTTTATCCAACTTTATCATTCGGCCCAGTTTGCCACTATGAAATATGACCGCACCAAACTGTCATTTGATTTATCCCCCACATCGTTGTTTGTCAACTCTATCAGGTACAGCAAACTCATAATTTTTTTTTAGTATTTTATTATTGTCTTTATCACTATTATTATTATAATTAGGGGCATTAAAATATTTAAATAAAAATATTTATTCACCTTTTACCCAAATAAAATTGTAAATAATTTCAGGTGTAGGAGATGCATCGGTTTTTGCCGGGCTACTAATGAACTAAATGCCAAATTAACCAACTATGTATCAAACTATTTTACTATGTGCTTGGTTAGATCAGCAATAATGGCAACTACTGAAAGAAGATCAAAAGGAAAGCCTAGAACAAAGCGAATGAAAAATAGATTTAAATAAATTTCTAGACTAAATTATATGAATTGATTTTGATAATTTAAAATTTTTTTTATTTTTATTAACGTTTTATTATAACCCCAACACCTTAATCAGTATGGATAGTAATGACCAAGATGGCTGATCGCCTCTTTATCATTTGTATAAGTTTCTTGAATTTTCTTCATTATCAAATGATTCAAAAGGTTATAAAACCTTGATGTTTTATGATAACCTCCAAGAACTTTAATTAATTTTAATTGATTTTGATAATTTAAAATTTTTTTAATTTTTATTCATGTTTTATTATAACCCAAACACCTTAAACAGCATGGTAGTAATGATTCTAAATACCTTTACAAGTTACGTTAAGCATTACTTATCAGAAATTATGTAAATTGGCCTTACAAGTGACCCCCGAAATTCTACGTTGTTTTATTATTTATTGAATTATATGATATTTTACTATAATATTTTGTAGTATAAATTGTAAAAAAGATTTTGATAAAATGAACATTTGTTTGTCATTTCGCAAATAAAACTTTAAAATTGGGTAGATTGTGATTATTTTCACCATTAAAACAAAACTTTTGATCCTTAAATAGCCCTTTAATTTCCTTAAATTTTGACCTTAAAATTGACATTTTAACTGAAAAATGACCTAAAATCAGCGTAAATGACCTTAGAATGACATTTGACCTTGAAATAGCTTTGAGCTTACCTTGAATGTGATTAAGAACTGACATTACAGAAAATCAAACCACATTGATAATAAAATAATAAAAAGCAAAATACTATACAAACCAGTCCATTACGGTTATGAGCTCTTACAGCGTCATTGCTCAATTTGTGTACTTTGCACTCCAATTCACCCAATGTTTTCTTTATCTTCTCTTTGAATATCTCCATTTTGTCCATAGAATCCTTCATTTCCACAATATTTCTTTTAATACCTCCAATTTTCTTGGACTAAGCAGAAATAGATTTGTCAAAATTCAAATTTTAATCAAATTAATAATTTATTAATATTTGCTAATATCAATACTCGACGACTCGCTCGTCTTCTGACGGCATTGACATTCCAGATTATAATTTAGCAAATTTTTAACTGAAATAATTATTTCACTTTCATTATCTTTGTATTTAATAATGTTAATATTTCATTTAATAATATCAATTTTTCAATTAATAATGTAAAGTCGACTTTCAGATAATATTGAAATAAAATTTCATATAGTCGATTCTAAGTAAAGTTTTTTATTTGATAAAATAAAACATGCACAGATAGACATATCGGGTATATAAATGCCCGGTTTTAAGCTTAGGCGACATCGGCGGCATTTTCCAATTTTTTATGTCAATTTCGACAAGAAAAAAAAAATGTTTTTTTTACTTCTGTTCTGCTTCATTATAATAATTGGAATTTCATTCATATTTTTTCTGGTGTTATTAAGTTCAGATATTCAGTGTTTCTTTATTTTATTTCAATTTAAACATTACAACAATTTTTATTTTTGCGGTGGCAAATTCGAACCGTGCATAGACACAGAAAACCAAACCTATGTAAAATTTTGCTCATAAGTGTATGTATATTTGTTGACAGTGCAACTATGTTGCCACGCAGAAATCTTAGAATCGAGCTGTTTTCTTAGCCATATTCTCGGATTCATCAATAGCTATTGGAACGAATAAAACAGCTTCTTAACGGACATGACAAAGTCACGTTATAAAATCTGCAGGGTTTTAAGACCCTTACTGATTTGGTATAGCCACAAAACCCGGATTTACGTTTTTGAAGAATACCAACACAGAAATGAGTTAAACAAGTCCGAAATGTATATCAAAATAAAGTTTAATAACCATTTAAGTTCCCAAATAGCAACACTGGGTCATTTAGTTGGAAAAATCACTAGGCCCGATTTGATGAATGTTCAAGTTGTACATTTCAACAGCTTGAAGGAAATGCATATTAATTATTGAAAATTCATGCAATTGTAAATAATTTATCTTAATCAATTTTCTTAAATACTTTTCCCATTTCCACCTTCTTCAGTGCCATTCTCTTTCATCTTGGCAGTTATTTCATTTTTTGAAATGTTCCGCCACTTCATGAACGAGTAAAAAGTTTATTTATGAGTAATAATAGCTTTTCTATATATATTTAATTCGAATCTGCATTCTTATTGGTGCTCAGATCTCATTTGCTGCATCAAGATTTGCATTAGCCAACAGCTTGCTAGGCGCATGCAGAGTCAGCCTGAATTTGAATGGCAATGGAATTTATATTTGATTATTATTATTTTGTGTTAATATTTTTGAGTTAAATCTTTTAGTTTTGATGTATTCATTTTATTATTTTTTATGTTTTTACATTTTCTTTAGATATTATGCACGTTTAGAATTATTTCATGTTACAGGTTATACATTAAAAATTAATATTTTATGTTAATTTTAAATTTATACTATTTATATTTGAATCCACATATTCAAATGTCCCGTTCCAACTTCCCTAAAAATTAAAGTAACAAGGTTTCCGAAATTATGCGGGGCTGTCCAGTATTTGAGTTGTTTGCTCCTCATTGAAAACTGTCCCACATTACTAATGTGGCGTAGCGAGGAGGGGGCGAGGGGGGACAGTTGCCCCGGGCGCCAAATAGATGAAATGTATAAAAAAATTATACATGTAGTCAAGCACTGAAAAATTCACTCTCAAGTTTGTATCCTCTTGAGTGCTGAACGGCTGGGCGCACGTTAGAATCGCGGTACCACAAAAAAACATTGCAACGTAGCGCTAAAAAAAGTTAACTCTAACGCTATTCTTTTTGATGCGGTGCCTTCAAACAAATAAAGCCAATGCTCAGGGTCGGCATTTTTGAATTCTATGCGTTTGTGATTGCAATCTCGAGCGCCGAGCGCTTTAAAACTGGGGCGCTGTAACGCAGCGGCGGTACCATCAAACAGACATGCCCGCTTAACAAATAAGCACAGGGAGCCAAAAATATACCTTGCCCCGGTCGCCAAGTACTCTCGCTACGCCACTGCACATTAGACATGTAATTGTTTTAAGATTTTGCAATTATATATTAGAATTTTTAACATTTTCACAAATTTTCTCTTTTCTCTACTTTATATTACTTAGCGCTTTCCTATTAATTAGCTACAAATGTGGTATCAAATCATTGTAGGTACAAAAAATATTTTGTTTAATTAATTCACTAGAAATGAATTTTTTGTCAATTTTTATAGTAATGGCTTATATTAACGCACGAATAAATAATATAAGAAAATTCTGTCCTCTAATGTGTTAAGCGTTTTATAATACTTTGATTTGAACATGTTCGAAATTCCAATAAAAACATTTGTTCTCTTTGCCGTAAATATTTGATGGTTTTCTCCCCTTTTCCTTGTTATAACTACCTGGGATGTTTTTGCGATGCTTGGATTTAAAAATGAATGCGCAAAATATATTTATCCAAAAAATAGCTAAGTCAGTGCTTCTCATCATGTTATTCTGTATGTCCCCAACAATAGAGTTTAAAAATCAAATTTCTCAAGTTTTTGAATTAATTAACAAATTAATTTACAAGTCCCTACTTAAAAATTTCGATTTTGCTTATATGTTAATACCTTGATTTAATATATCTGATATCAAAAAATGTTAGTAAAAAATCAAAATTATAAGGTAAAGATTGCATTGAGAAGATGAAAGTACAATAGATAGATCTTGGTTAGAGCTGCTATATCTTCAGTGTTAAGAAATTTTTTCTATCGTAATATACCTAAAATACGACGTATATACTTGAGAAAGATTATGATTCATCAGATTTTGAAATTGGCCCAACTGGGGCCCCAGATGAGAAGTACTGAGCTAAGCTGAATATATAACAATAAATAACAGTTAAAATGCTGGTTTTATGACCAGGCTAGTCATAAAAGATAGCTTCTATAATTAAAAATACTTTCACGGATTTGATAAAAGTCGAAGTTACACTAGGGCTGCCAGATTTTTACCACTGCGAACCGGGACAAAGAATTTTTAAAATAGAAAATTAAACCATTACTTCAGCAGGTTAAGTATATAATTAAAAAATAACTTAACATTAATAACACAAATAAGGAACTTTAAAATAACAATATCCATTTCACATTTTAAAAACGAAAATCAAAAATAAATAAATTCTTTAACATAAAAAACCCCATAAAAACCGGGACAATCCCAGTTTTCCGGGACGTCTGAGAGTCCTAAGTTACAAAAAGTGTTCGGAATAAATATATTAAAATTAATTTATAAATATTTAAATTAATAAAATTATTTCGCTGTCCATAAATAGTATAAAAATTGGAAAATCAAACCGGTTCTTCTTTCCAAAAATTGCTTATATCAGCTCTTCTTTGAAAAAGAAAGATTAGATAAATAATTAATTAAATTATTTTCTGAAGTGAAAACTCTAAAATAATAAATTACATATGTACATGCAATTGTTCATTAATGTTATTTTCTTCTTCATTTGATTACGGTTAGAATATTTGAAATATAATTACAGTCAAAATGTCAGGATCGAGCAAGAGTGACAAGAGCTCGGGAGGGTGGCCAGCAAACATATCAAGACAAACCAGCACTCTACGTTCCTGATGGCTTATTCTTAGGTTCCACCCACGCCCTCATCCAAGCCTTAGAGTTCGCCTTGTATTCAACCGGGATCTCTCTGTACTTTGAAGCACGGAGTTTTTTAGAAGCGCCAATTATCAGAAGAGGAAACTTTTCGCTCCTACTCATATTTCCACCAACTAATAGAGTGTTCTTTTGCTTACTTTTCTTTCCTCTTGTTTGGAAGTAGTTGCCAGAAGAGTCCTGTTTCATCCAAGTTGAAGACGTTGCCTGAAGAGAGCTGTGTAAGTAATGACCGGATAATTCGAAGATATTGTAAATCTACTGCTCCAGTTTCGCCATGTATCGTCTTGAACATGATGCCGTAGCGTTTTTTAAAATTGTCTAACCAACCGTCGCTCTCCATTAAATCTAGAATATGCGCATCAGCTCGGCCAGTTTTGCCGCCTTCTCCTTGATCAAATCACCACTGACAGACAAATTCTGTTCTCTTGCTTGCTTTCAGCCATATGAGCACTCCCTCATCAAGTTTCGGGTCGTGTGCTTGTGTCAAATTTATACGCTTCGATGAAACACCAAATTTGATTGCAGTCTCAATTGTATCTTTTTTGCTGAGAATGCTCTTCACGGGTGTTTTCTTAACTTGGACTCTCCATTACCCGCTTATCTCCTTGACCAACTTGGTTTGATTAGACTCCCTCTTCGCAATATCGATGATTTTCTTTTTTTTTCCTTTTAAGTTAGTTCACTTGCATTTCTGAGCTGGAATTATGGGTGAATTTGAAAAAATTACTTCACTATTTGCGCTTTTATATTCTTTTATCAGTGTGGTATAATAGTGAGAGTGACATAGTAACAAGATTTGACTGTATAAACAAAAATTCATTTATAATATATTTATAATATTTTTCAATATTTCCAATTGACACAAACAAACAAACAACTATGACATAAACGACTGAATGTATGTGTTGTGATATTTAATGGTTTATCGATGGAACTGAAACTCGACCCGACTCCTTTTGTTCAGCAACCGAATTAACAAAATCAAATCTCAACAAATCTTTATTTTCGAAACAATTAAATTGTTGAGGAGATTCCTGATGGTTATAACCGTAAATAAAATCAAAACACAATTCTTTCTGCAATCTAATTTAATCTCATTTCTGTTTTAATAAATTCAATATTTTTGTAAATTTATCTTCAACCTTCTAACGCTCTCCGTATACTGCTCTCCTCTTTTTTATAATATTTGCTACACATAAATTATACTGACCGAAAAACCGAATGTGACGTATGGCCTCTCTCATATGTGGAACCAAGTGAAAAATTTATTCCCCCAGCAATCAACTCCAAGCAATCCAGATCCTGAACCTTCTACAGAACACTTTATTAATTTTAGATTATTTTATTGTCTTCAAAATCTCATTTGTCACCGGTTACAACTATCCCCCGAAAAATATTGATTTTGACATTTTTGGAATTAATTTAAATTGATTTTGATAATTTGCAATTTTTATCATTTATTTCAAGTATTTCTTATAACCTCAAGTTGAGGTCCTCAACATCCTTGAATTACAGGATTAATTAATTAAATAATCATAGCAGTCATTTTATTATAAATATTTATACTCAGTCAATGAAAATAATATATAAACAAACGTGAACATTTTATTTCCAAAATTAGTAATAATTATTATAGAAAATAGTAAATTAAATTTGTTTAAACGAATTGAACGAAGAGATTTTGATTTCTTAAAAGAGCTTAGTTTAATTTGGTCGCCTTGATGTTATATAAAAAGAAAAATATACAAAATTTTTCGATTTTCATAACATCTTTTCTTAAGAATTCGAAATGCTTAATATTTTATTCTGATATTTTTTTATTTCATTTTTTTAGTTTACCTTTATTATTGAAAGCCCTTTTGATTGAATGTCTCTATTTATGCATTTATTTTATTACGTGAATCGGTGACAACTCGAGCTTGATTGTTTTCTGTGATCTAATTGGTTTCTACCCTTCTAAAATTTCCTATTTATCATAATGATGGAAAGGGACGCAATAGATCAGTGGTTCCCAACCTGTAGGCCACCTGCAGGTCACCTGCAGGGGTCGCCTAAGTCAATGGTTTGTTACTATCATTTTATATATAAAATCAGAACCACTGCAATAGAGAGATGCGTTGGAAATCAAGAAAATAAATTGGGCCCCAAAGGTTAAATATGAAATTCATACCAAAATCTTTAATTGCCAGCTCTGTTTGTAATTACTAATTGTATTTTTAATTGTGCCTTTCTTTCGGAAATTAGTTTTTTTCATTGTAGAAAAGTGCAAAAAAGAATTCGGATCAAGCGAGAAAACATCCATTTCCTCACTGTGCGGCAACCCGGACATAAAATGCGTATCATTGTCCGAGGTCTCATTTGCGTTGCTTTCTTCTAGCTTCACTCGCTCATTCGATTTGCCAAGATTCAGTTTCTGTAAATGCAGAAAAGACTTCTGAAATTATTTTTTTATTATCGCTCATCTTATACTTGAAAGGACGATTCAAAATCTTTGTACTGTTTGATGAGATTAAAAATCTGATTTTGAGAATACGTCAATTTGTTAGTAATATTGTTCAGGGAATTTAGAGATGCCATCTCGGAGGTTGATTTGAATGAATTGTTTTGGGAAGACTTCACTTTTAGATCCATTGGGCCGTCTATTCTTAACTGACCAGAGTAGTCCATCAACTCTTTGAGCTTTTTACCATTGACCTTCATGTTACTGAAAACTCATATTAGACAATGTCAAAAATCAAGGAAAGAATTACTTATCAAAGTTTTCCAGGGAGATCCTGATTGACTCGTGGACCTTGTTTGATAAATAATTAGACATTATCAATCATAAATTTTATATTAATTCATTTTATAATATTAAAAAATCAATAAAATGTTATACAATAATATGTGATGGATAACTCGGTATGAACCAAAATCTTTACAGACAAAATAATATATAATAAGAAATAGAATAAATCTTTGAAATGTGAATTTATTGAATAAATCTTTAAAATACAATATAAAAGAAATTAATCTTAATATTTATTTCATAAATACATTTAATACTCTATAAACTAGATGTAAAAGGAACTCATATTATTCTTGTGTCAGTTCTATTTAATTATTTACAATCATCGAACGCGCTTTAATTGTGATAGCAATTATTTGTTTCGATCGAGTTTCTTTCATTACACCAATGAGAGCAAATAAGCTCGAAATTAGTCTGCCAATGGAAATCGCATTGAATATTAGTTTAAAACTTAATTTGGCATTTAGTAAAATTTCATTTAGCAATCAATTACTAACGTAAAAATTATTGCTTAACTGTATTCATAAATAAAAGTCAAATTATAATTAAATTTTATTAATTTAAAAAATAATCTTAACGATAATAATAGTCAATCAAAATATTATGAGAATAATCTTTCAATCTAGTAATGTATAAATAAAAAATTCAACAAGCTGTATCAAATTAAATTCTTGAACATAAATTTAATTTCTGTAAAATGATGATAATAAAAATATATCATAAATCCCATTTTATGTTTCCATTAATTCTATTTATGTTTTCATTGTAATCATTAATTTCCGTAAATAATACTCACTATGTTCCGAAATAATGTTTACATATTACCCTGATTTTTGTTCCTAAATAATACTCTCTATGTTCCGAAATAATGTTTACATATTACCCTGATTTTTGTTCTTAAATAATGTTTACATTTAAAAAATTTATAGCATTATTAACAAACAGTCATAATAATTATTGTAAAAAATGTTAATATTTATTAGATAAAATATTTTATTCGTGACAAGGAGGGAGGACTCAATTTTATAGGTTCTGTTCATCAATATTTTGACGAGCCGTAAGAATCGCTTCTGGTTTACAAGTTAGGGATACTGGTAGAGTACCATTGTTGCGGAGCTTTGCTTTGCTAATATGCGGCAACTTATAATTATTTCCCCCATTTGCAAGCATCGTCTCCTCCATGCACTGCTGGAGTGTTAAAAATACATTATCCAGCTTATCTGGGTGTAGCTCATCAAAGGCATTACTCACACAGCTAATCAATTCATCAATGGTCTTCGGAGAATGTTGATGCTGAATGGATTGAATGGCATTGAAGAATCCAAGATCTAATACATTCACGTCGGGACTATTAGGTGGTTGATTTTTAAACATAATAGAAAACCCATCTTTTGATCATTCTTCGAGCATATCTGGATCCTCTTCATTGAAATGTGGCTTTGCATTATCTTGCTGAACGTAGATGATATCATTTGATCGAGGAAACTATGCTCTGATCAGTGGAAACACATTTTGCTTGATAATTTCTTTATATTCCTTCGAATTAATTGATTCAATATTTTTAGTGACGTAAGTACCCTTCATTTGGTTCTTGCTATTTCTTTTGGCCTCTTCTTTATAAACAAACGGCCAGATGCCAATGTTGCCATTAAAATAATTCTCAGAGCCAATATCACCTCGGGGCCTAGCAACTGCTGCCAAAAACATCACCTTTGTTATGAATCTTTTGGTTTGACATGTTCTATGAGGAATCTCTTCATCCATGGTCTAGTAATAGATGCGCTTAACTTTCGAAAGATAAAACCATTTTTCTTCAATATGAACATGATTGAAAGAATTAATAGAATCTTACCATTGTTTCCAGATGACAAATCGTAGTTTCTTGACAAGTTGCTGTTTGACATATTAATAAATTATTGATTTAGATTTTAGTTATAAATTAAAATTGACAGAAAAAGTTTAAACATTGATTTATATACCTTACATTATACAATAATTCCTCAAACAAAAGAAATCGAATCTGCTTGCATATTACACATTCACACATTATTACACTAATATTCATGCAATGAAAATTTACTTGTATTACAATTATAACACTAAATTTTTAAATAATCTGATACTGTAATAAAACGGTTTTTGTAAGCACAATTTGAATGATCACGATATGAACATAGAATATTGTCAGAAACATAGTGTTGGGCAAAAACTGAGATAATTTTAAACTTTATTTGTCCAACTTAAACAAAATTTGAGCGGTAACATTAATCATTAACAATGAATGATTCACGAAAAGCATTGAAGGAGCATCTCAAACATAAATGTATTAAAAGTTGTAAAAGAAATGAATAATAAAAATTATAAATAAATAATTAAATAAATTTGGCAACGATTTAATTAAAAAGATTTAATTTTTATTTATATTAAAATTTTTAAAAAATAATGTAATTTAAAAATTCAATTATTTTAATAATATAAAAAAATTGTTTTTTAAAAACAATACATCAACAAAAAAATTTAAGTAAAATAGTTTTGACTGATGGAGAAGAGCGTGTTTTAAAATTTGGTCCAAATCACCGTAATAAGAATCGCTTGGATGAAACAAAATTGAGTGCAAAAATTGAAAGTTTATGTTATCATATATCCCGATCGATGAAAGGCATTAATGGTAATTATGTGAAGAGCTGGTTAAGTGCAAATACGATGTAATATATTGATAAAAACAAAAAGCAGAACATTAAGGATTTTATGACTTTAAAAAACTTAGCTAAAAAAAATATAAATATCTGTAAGTTTGACAAACGAAATGGGATAGTTATTCTTGACCATGATGTGTATGTAAATAAGTTGAATAATGTGTTAAAGGCTTGTGAAATTAAAAAATGATCGTAAGAATGGAAAATAGCCTCATCTTAAGGATGAATAGTGTTTACAAAAATGCTGAATGGTTTTATTGAGAAAAAGCTTATTAATGAAGAGGTAGGTAAGTCTATTCATCCAATAGGATCGCAGACAGTAAAACTATATGGGCTTCCAAAAATCCATAAAGATGGTGTACCTAAGAGACCAGTGTTGTCGATGGTTGGTACTGCCCAGTATAAAATAGAAAGTTTTTAGATGGACTATTAAAACGGTTAATGCGATCAGAGTTTGAATGTAAGGATAGCTTTGAGTTTGTGTCTTGTATTGCATAGTTACAAAAACGAAGTATTAATGATGTTATGGTTTCGTTTGATGTTTGCAGTTTGTTTACGAATGTACCACTGGTTGCTACAATTGACTTATGCTGTGCGTTGTGGAATGAAAATGATTCGGAACATCACATTTTGGATAGAAGGGCATTTCGTAAACTTCTTGAATTTGCTACTTCAAATGTCAATTTTCTTTTCAATGATGAATGGTATTGGTGGGTTACAGGGTTTCGAATCTTGCTTATCCTTCTAGTTGCCCCAGTAACGCCATACAAAATGATTCTAAGCGCCACTTGGCACCCGTTGCTAGGCAACGTTGGTAATGTGTTCAAGTGGTGGATTGTCCGCAAAAATTGAGTATTATCGCTAGTACTGTAGTTGCTCGGACAACCCTTGGGTTCGCGAGCTGTTGATAGAAGACCTATGCTCGCTTTGCTCTGTCCCTCGTGGTCATTCAAGATTAGGTTCTCATTTGCCTGTGGAGAGATGAACGAAGGTTGGGTAACATGATGCGAATATTTAGCATATAAATATATCAACGGAACAAATTGATTAAGAACACGACTACTCTATTTAATTAGCAACACGCGCAATTTTTACGAGTTAACTGTTTTGAAGCTGAATTGCTCGGCGTCGGGCACGTTCCTTGCGTCCCGGCCGACGATTATTTGCTGGAAGGGTAGATTGCTCCACTGATTGGGTGTTCTTCTGCGACATCTGGGTTGGGGCGAAGACGAGCGGATATGTTACCGCTTCCCCTTCCCGGCAGACTGCTAGGGCAACTTCGAGTCCCCGAATTTGTGTGTGCAGGCTCCGATTGAGCTGCCGCTCTTATGCCCAGCCTTTCTGGGCCGCCGTGAGTCGGTGGTAGACCGCTTTCGCTTTTGCGGGATCCAACCATGTTGCCTTTATTTGCTGCATTTCTCGGGTCAATTGAATAATTTGGGCGAGTAGTTCCGCGTTTGTCTGTCTCGCGTGATCCAATTCAGTCTGTAGGATTCGTAGGGAAGACATCACTATAATCAAATATATCATTTTAATTTATTATTGATTATCGTCGATTAATTCCATCCGACGCTCTTATGCATCCATTTAAGGTTATAACAATCAATACTATTCTGATACTATGAAAATTGGTTCGTGGACATCTTGGTGGACAGGGGTTCACTCACATCTGTGAATTTCAGTTTGATAAGCTAAACGCGACCATTACTTTCCTTTACTCGGTGGGACGTTAGTGAAAATGTTACGTTAACTTGCGGACCTGGTCCTCTAGTGTGCACTCCTCCGTAGGGTGACTTATGCTAGTGTAATTAATACTATACGTGAGATAAGTTTATTAATTAACTTGGTTTTAATTAGGTATGTTAATTTTAAGGTGTTATAGAGTTAATATTATGGGTAGCGACCACATTAATGAAGATACCATCGCACGCAAGTTGGGATTTTAAGTTTTATGCAACTTTATTATATCATATTTTTGTCTATTTTATTTATTTTTTCTATTTTCTGACTTTCTATAATACAAGTTGTTATTCGATCGAATCAATCATCACCATATCTTATAATAGAAGTTTATTGATATTTAATGTTGAAGTTAATTTTATTGAACAATTTTATAAGTAGGTGATCTGAACGTTTAAGGGCGAGGCCGGATGTTGAACGGATGAATCGATGAAGCATAGACGTGTGTTTGGCGATTTCATGTGATTTCCGGCGGATCTTGTCATTGCGGCTTAAGCGGTTGAAAGGAAGTGAGTTAGCCTATTTACATCCGGTAATTAAGTTCATAGCATTTCATTTTCAGGATTATCGATCGGCAGATTCATCTAAAATAATTCGGGTAAGTTATTATGTAAATTAATCTGAACGTATCTTATCGCCATTTTAAGGAAAACTGCGTATTACGATTGAGGCCTTCAAGTAAATGAAATTTCATGCTATTGTAATATTTTCGTTTTGTGGAGTTTTATTTATTAAAAGAAAAAAAATCGATGGGAAGCCTTCTCGTGAGTTAACAATTTATGTAATGTTAAAATAAATTTTTTCTCTCATTTCAAACGTTGATTCTCGTAATTATATTAATTTAGTTTAAACAATAATTCATTTATTTCGTTTAGGATCGTCCTGCTTTAGTCTCTGAACTTGTTTCATTTTAAGAAAACTTTATTTCAAACCTATAAATTATTCTAGTTCGGATTAAGGGACGGTTTTAATAATGTGTTCTGGTTTCCACTACTCAATTTTCTTACATTTTCTTTTTAATTAATTTAATCAACCTTTACTTTAACTCTATGAAATTACTTTAATATTAACCCAATACTATTAAATCCATGAATCCAGTTTTACTTTACCCTTATTCAAGGTTTTACTTGATCCTTACTAAGAAATTATCTTACTTTTATTCAAATTACTTTTAATTTTTAGTCACTGAATGACTTGGTTTAATCGACATCGTTTTTTAGTTCAATTAACGCATTATTGTTAATCAAGGAATTTGCATTATTTAATCAACAAACTAATATAAGAAAATTTCATTTTTTAATCTATAGACTACGTTAACTTTAATCGTTTTAATTAAGTTAATTTAATCAATAAAGTATGTACGTTTACGCAAAATTCCTTTAAGTTTAATCAAAATGAAACAAATTCAGCTTAATCAAAGAGTTATTTGTCTTTAGTCAATAATCGATAATTTTATTTAATTGAGTAAATGAATTATTTATCCAATGAATTTTAAATTCAAATTAGTATGCCAATGGTTAGTTTATTTCATATTATTGCTTCAAGTTAACTATATCAACGATTTAATTTGTTTTATTCCCGTACCCTTTTCCCTTTAATAGGCCTTAGGCGCATTTTATGTTTATATTATATTTACTGAGTGCCCACTGGACTACTCGGTGTGATGATTTTGAGCCGTATGTAGTATAAATTTAGGTCGATTTTACAGAATTGAGAAACGAGGAAGCAGCCAGAGACTCCTTCCTTATTTCTCGCTTCAGCTATAGGGGTAAATATTGACGTTACGACCGCTGCGTTGCGCACGCTGAGTCTTCACGGGTACATATCATTGGCGATTTTCCACGCACTTACATGCATCTGTACTATGTAGATTTTATTTACTTGCGTTGTGTGTCGGCTGTGGGCCGGAAAAATTTCGACAGTTTAATTCAATTTATGAGAATATATATAAAACAATTTATGCATATTAATAATATTTATTAATGATAAACAAAATCAACATAATTACCCTTCATAACCATTCCATAATATCATAACATAAAATAAAACATAATTACCTCTCTCCCCACGCCGACGACCAAGCAGAGCTCTACCGAGATGCAATGGATGTGACGTGGAAAGAGGGTTCCAACATAAATATTTCTCACCTAAAAATTCTGAAAGTAAAATTCTTGAACAAAATTAAACGATTTCAAAAATGGTTTTTAGTTTTGTAAATATGGTTTTGAAAATGGTTCACAAACGATTTCAAAATTGGTTGAAAAATGGTTGGTTAAATGTGAAAATGGATCAGTTTATATACCTATTTTTCTCGCATGTGAAATTTGATGCAGTAAAACAAAATTCGACCTTGTTATTTTCTAGCAAATTCTATTCTTTAATTTTATTATTTTTTGATTTATTTTTATAATTTTTTATTTAGGATTTTTATTGAATTATTACTAATTCAAATTTTCCAATTTAAATTTCACTTTAATGAACTTTTATTAATTTTTCCAATTTTGTCGAATCTATTGTGTTTTCTTGTTATGTTTGTGTAGGTATCGTGCGAATCTTGGTGCGTTTTGTATTTATTTTAATTTATTTTTATGTTTGTTATTTTTATTTTTAATTCCCTTTTTTCTCATATTTTACAGGGTTTAATTGGTGTTTCCAGGTTTATTTAAATCTGCTTGTTATGTTTGCATGTGTGTTACTGATCCATTAAAACATTTCTCAAGGCCGTTTACGTTCTGGCCCAACAGTATCAACAAATAGATGGAGTCGCTATGGGTTCCCATTTAGCACCAACGATGGCATCAATATTTTGGCTAGTTTGGAAAAGAAAATTGGTTCTTTCCAATTTGAAAAACATTTTGTTTATAAAAGGTATGTGGATGATATTTTTCTTGTATTTGAAAACCAGAAACATGTATAACCGTTTTTGCATTTTATGAACAGTTAAAAACGGATCAAGCATATAGGAATTAACAATTCTTGTAAAATGTTTAAAATGATGATATAAGCAACTATTTCATAAAGTTTTATAGTCACAAAATCATTGTTTAACTAAATCAAAATACTACACAATCATTCATTAAAACAATGTACAAAATTCAAAAACATAATGTTACATAACAGTTATGTAACATTGATGTAAACGATGATTAAAACAAAATTTTAAAGTTGTGTAATCACTGAATTAAAAAAGATTAAAATTAATAAAAGTAAGTGGGTATCGCCAAAAAAAATTGCAGGTCTTCGAAGTTTTCTTTGAAGGGTCAAGTGAAAATTAACAAAGAAGTGCCTAAAATTTCGAGAAGTATAATAGTTGACAATTGCATGTGTTCACAGTTGCTTCTAATAATAAATATGTTTCGGTAATCAAGGTAGAAACCTTTTCATCATGGTCAAGATTGATTAGAGTTGTCAGGGTGGGTTAAGCAATTTGTTTTCAATGTAAGATTCATGCAGTCAGAAAAAATTAAAGGACAGCTATAATTAAAAGAAACAGAATTCAGGGTTACTCATAACAAACTTTTGCAACTAATAAGAATGAGAGAATAAGTCACAAAAGCAGTCTGCTAAGGCTGTCATATGTTTTAAACGAGGCGAAAGTGTTACAGAGTAATAGCCATACAATTTGCCATATGCAATTTCCAATTATTTTATATGACAAAAGTTGGATTATTATACAAGAGTGACAGAATTCAAAAATTCAACACGCGCTGAATGTTTTAAATGAAAAGTAATGGATTATAAAATTCAAACTCATGGTCAGATAATATGATACTGATTTTGTAACTGGTGAGATATCTACTCTCTAAGAAACTGAAAAAGATTATTTAATAATCGAAAATGTTTTCATCAATTTAATAAATAATTTGCAGCAAAGGGATTATTTTACTATTTACTTGTCTGAAAATAATAATAATAATTAAAGAGAACGCCAATCAGAAATATATATCAACTTCAATATATTTCGTCTAAATAACAGTCATCGTCAGGTAGTCTTGAACTTTAAACTATTTAGAATAAACCATTATTTAAACAAATTTCTACTTTTAAATTCTCAAAACATTTTATTAAAAATTAAAAACATTTTTGCTCTTTTTTAAACTCATAAATTCTACAATATGTTAAAAAAATTAATTTTTAAAATTTTACAAAACCGAGACTTTAACAACATATTTTAAAATGTTTACCAAAACTATTTTACACTTAGTTTCATCCTGCATCAAAAAATTGCGCTTACTAATATCAATCAATTCCATCAGTCGACTGTGATCGAAAATTTGAGAGCGGAAATGTCGGGCAGCCATACAAAATATAAACCTAAAATTCCATATCATCGGAAACGTATATCTTAACAACTCTAAATTGTTTAAAAATTTCCAAATTTATATTTTCCTAGAAAAAGAATTTTTAAAAATACAGGAAATGTTATAAAAAACTTCTTAATTCGGGCTACAAGCTATCTTAAAAGGAGGCTTTATATCTGGAACTGAGCCAGAAAGCTCGCATCTACACCTTTATGATATTCGATATTGCCTGATAATGGAGAGATTAGATTTCTAGGTCTAATTTCGAAACCACTTTGAGTGATCCTTTATTTGTTAATAGTAAAATCTAAATATTCTTAAAACTTGTCTGCTATTAGAAATCGCATTGAATATCATATTATATTTTAGTTGCAATAAAAAGACCATAAAAACCCATAACGATTTTCTACCAATTATTTGGTAAAAATTTGTAAAACAAAAGCTCCATAAAGTCATTTACCACAACACGGATAATTTATTTTTTACAAATAAAAATGATAAAAATGATAAAAATCTTGAACGTTTGAACATATCACCAGATTCGTTGTCAGTTTTCATTTATTGCATCCTCTCTTCTTTCTTTGTTATTGTATTTCTACTGAATTCTGAAATTAATTTACTTATATCGGACAACATTTTTTATTACTTTATCTTTATTTTTATATGGTTCTAGTGTATCGTTTAGTCTCCTCGAATTTGGAGTCTCTTTTCCTTAGTTTGTTTACATTATTTCAAAAATTTAATTTCAATACCTGTCTGGGATTTCTGGAAAGGTCCCTGATATCCATTATCGTCTGCCCGGTCAGGGTCCTCCTCATCTCTAGTGACTATTATTTTTGGCTACGCAAGAAAATTATTATTATTATTGCAAATAGCGCATGAGATGTCACTATATATCAAGATCATTGGGACTGTTGAAGTGTGAATTTTGTAGAGTCTGTGTACACTATAGATTTTTGTTGAATTGAGTTGTGTGAGCACACAGACGCGAGCACATTTGAATTTTGCTGGAAGAGATTTGACGGATTATTTAATGGAAAACTGGACAGAACAAGATTACCATTTAACAACTACGGCCGAAAGAGAAATTGTTCGAGATATTAAAGAATATTATATTTTTCAAGTGATTTTAAACACGAAATACAAACTGCATCTTCTTCGTCGTCCCTTGAAAAAAGTTATGAACTTCCAAATGGTCAAGATATTGTTATTGGAAATGAGAGATTCCGAAACGGCAAAATGGTTTATTATGACAGAGATAGAGTTCAACAGGGATAATAGTTTGTAACGTTTATTAAGGTATATATTGTGCAGAGGATTAAGGTTACTCGTAGAAAATCTCACTTTTTTTTAGTAAAAAGGTACTATTTGAATCTTTTATACGCGACATTCTAAAGACTTGCTCAAGACCTAATCTTCAGGGAACTTAGGGAGAGTTTTAGCAATATTACTTCTTTAAGTCTTATTGGAACCATCACTACTCGATATAAAAATTTAGAGAATAACAAAATAAGTAAATTAAACAACATATTTATTGCAATATTTAGTAATTTTCATTAATTTAATTGAAATACAATTATTGCTTATATGCTGATTAATAAAAGATCAGTAATATTCTATAACAAATAGAATTGCTAATTAAAACAATTAAACGTGGGAGGGTTAATGTTTTCGTAACGCATTTACTCTCCATATTCACCTAATGTAAGAATTGGAAAATATGACCTTGATCCATAAATTTGACCTTGACCCACAAATTTGACCTTGATTCATAAATTTGACTTTGATCCATAAATTTAATCTTGATCCATAAATTTGACCTTGATCCATAAATTTGACCTTGACCCACAAATTTGACCTTGATCCATAAATATGACATTGATCCATAAGTTTGACCTAGATCCATAAATATGACCTTGATCCATAAATTTGACCTTGACAAAAATTTTTTACCGGGGGATAGGGTGCTGCACAAGCGGCTTCTTTCATTTTACTCTGCATTGACAATAGTTGTTGGGGCGCTTTTAGAATGAAGCAACACGAGATAGAAAAAGGGATCAATAAAAAGGGTAAAAATTGAAACTGGTAAATAGTAAATGAGAAGGCGAGTACAAATATGAAATTTAATACCAATAACTAAAAGGACATCCACCGAAACGATTATATAATCACATTACAGTTGGGGTCTCACGAAGCCAGTGCAAGTCAAACCTAATAAATTGTTGAGAGTGATTGAATATTTATCCTCGTGTATGAAAAGACAAAAATAAAGCCCTGGACCAACTTACGACGGACATGCCGAAACAAATCGCGCTAGAAACCAGATTGAGCATGATTTGGTAATAAAATTGAAATCTCACTCTTTGTATAATAAATTTAGTAAATATAAAATTGAAATACGAAACTTGCAAATCTTACCAAGTGCCGAGGGGTATAGACCATTGATACGAGTGTATTGGAGCGGGCCTTGGTATACGGCTTTCCATAATACACCGGTAACTCGTTTTCATTCACACAAGACAGCGCTAACTTGAATCTTTCAAAACCACTTCGAACACAGAAATCTTCACAGCCGAATTTCTCTTTCTTAAACTTTTTTGAGTATTTGGATTTTTCCCAGACCAGTTGTAAAATCCCAGCAGCAATTACCGGCAACTTATTAGCATTTTCAGCTTGGCCTGAATTTGACCTTTCAAGGTGGTCTTGATAGAAAAGGTCTGATGATAGCAAATATATGCAGATTTTCACCCCGTTCCTTTTGACAAAAACCCTAAAATAATCTCAGTAAATGTAATATTTGCACCAAGTTAGAAGGTCACTCGAGTAAACTTTCATTTGCCTGGAGTAGGAAACTGATAAAGGACAAAATCGAATACATTGTATTAAGGCTGAGGTATTCCTCGCGGATATCTAAGTTTTGCCCGAACGAGTCTGGATCTAAAATTCGCTTGATATCCGGTCTACTTGGAGAAGGCAGGCATTGTAACATGTGAATCAAACCATGCGTTCCGATCAGCTCTAGATTTCGTGTATCTTCCGAAAGATTTCTAAGGGCGACTATAGCAACCTTCACCACTATATCAGGCCCATTGATAACGTGCATTACAAGGGATGGGAGACCTTTTCTTTTACGAAACTGAAATTAATCTCGGCTTATTTTAAAATATAGATAAATAGTCAAATTTGGTGGTAAATATTATTAAGGTGACCAACTATTTTTTGTTCAAAAAGAGTACACTTTGGAAAAAGAGTACATTACTTGGTTAAATGAAAATTCCCTATTGCAGATTGTGAATTTAACCAAGGAGTCATCATTTCGACTTTTAACTTACAATGAACGGAAACTCTTTTTTTAAATTTTCGTTTAAACGATTTTTGTTTCTTTTGTTATCGCTCATATTTGAATTAATAATCTAAAAATTATATTAGTAATATATTTTTGATTTTGATTTTCAATAGATATTATCATCTGATATTAAGCAATATGCGCGCGTGAAATTCAAATCACTGTCAAAATAATTTTAAATATTTAATTAATAAAATTGAAATAAAATAATCTAAAAAAATGTTTTAGAAATACAAATGAGTATAAAATTATACAAACGAGACTTTCAGAGTACAGGATTTGTAAATAGTACGGTTTGCGAAAAAAAGAGTACAAAACTCAGTAAATGAGTATAGTTGGTCACCTTATTATTATGTCACTTATAAAGAAATCAGAGGTGAAAAACAAAAAAAGTCCTTATAAAATAAAAAAAAGTTTTAAAAAGAGAATTTATTATTTAATAAAATCATCGAATCAACCTTTCAACAAATTAGAAAGAATTACGAGATCAAAAATAACAAATGCTTATTTCCAGAATCCCCGATTACAGAAGGAAATATTGCGTTTTTGTTTAAATTATTAAAATTAAAATTAAATTTTTTAATTTCGCACAACCTAAAACCTTTATTTTTGGTTTGTCATGATAATTGCATCTCCCCAAGCTGAAATCCTGGCAACGTAACTGCTAAGAAATAATCATTTAAAGAGGTTTTTGTTAAATGTTATTAGCGTTTTAGTTGAATAAAGTCTATTGAAAAAAAATCCGTGATAATTCTGTACCAACTTAATAGTTCTATAACATTGTTTGGTGTAAATCGTAGAATAAGATCTCAAGATGACATTTTCTATACCTTTCTATACCTTTATTTTTTTACACCATTTAATTGCCATTATCCCCATTTTATTCATTTATCCTTTATATGATTCATTGACTGAAACATTACGTATGTTGATTTTGCAAATTGATAACATTCATAAATAATAAAAGCTTCTAAAATTTATTTTAAAATTTTAGAACAAATTTAATATTTTAACAAAGACATTCGTTTGGTTTTTTATCATAAATAGTTTTAGTATTCATTTTGAAGATATTTTTGCAAGTATGAGATAACAATTGCATAGTGCAGTGGTTCTCAAAGTTGTGGTCCGTGGACCAGTATCGGTCCGCGAACCATAAATTACCGGTCCGCAACACGAGTTGAATAGGAGGAAAATAATGCCAGAATATTGTTAAACTGTTTAACCCTCATAAAATAAATCATATGAAATATTACAACAAAACTATAAACCTAAAATTACAGAATGTGCATTTCTCTCTCTGGATTCTTTGGAACATGAATGAATTGTTCTATATTAATTTAGTGGTTGACTTTTATATTTTTCTAGTTAAACTTTATGAAAGTATATTATGTTTATACAACTATAGATTTTTGTCTATTTTTTTATTTCTCTATAATTTTTTAAATGAAAATTATTTATATATTGTCTATTTTCTGAGATTTATTAGAAATGCAGTAGTTTTGTATAATTTTAAGATTACTTTTGTGTTGTACTTCTTTATTATTATATGTTTTTGCAATATTTATTGTTATTCTTTTATGAACATTTTTTGTGTAAATATATTGTTTATTTTTTGTAAACTTTGTGTGAATTTTTACAACTGAAATATATGTATTTAATAGTACATTAAATATTTTGTATTCCTGCAAAATATAACCAACAATTAGTATAAGTGGTCCGCGGTAAAAATTTAAATTGTTTATTGGTCTGCGGCACGTTTTTGGTTGAGAAACACTGGCATAGTGAATATTAATACACAAGATTTCAATAAATATTTTGTATTTTTAAATTCGAAACATTTTTAAATAATAAATTTTACAATCAAGCAATTTCATCATTTCATAATTTGACTTAAAACTTATTTATGGTCTTTATAAATTTATTATTATAATTTTATTAAAGTTCTTTACATACTTTTTACATGAGAATTAACTTTTCGATTAATTATTTTCAGAGGAATAATTTGTCAACTTTTGAATTTGGAAATTGTATTATTTTAACTGATATGATATATTCAATCAAGTCTTTCTTGTAGTTCTATTTATTCTTTGGGATGCAGATAACGTTTGATTTACTTATAAATATATTATATTTGTTCTATAAATGTATCGTATGAAAATTGAATTTTAAAACTCACATTTACTCTAAATTCTTCCGCAAGCTTTGACTTACAACACGCTAAATTCTGAACCGCTCCAATTGCGGCTTCAATTGATAAATAGTTCTTAGAGAAATTTATAATCTCCAGAAACAAGTCTATCATCTCTGAATTCCACAGCAGCATTTGGCCTCCGACATCCATTTGGTGGGGATTTGAAAACTGAATTTCGTCCCTGCTATGTTTTACAGTCTTTTTATTGAAGGAATATTGGTGACTGGATTGAAGAATGTCGTGAAGAGAATAGCAGAGATTACGGATTATACAAATGCAACTTTCTACGGTCCTATTATTGAATGCTTCCGTATTGAATGAGAACTGTATTATGGATGTAACGGAATCTAATAGACCTTCACACATTCTCATCATGTCGCGAGTTTCATTAGGCCCACTGCTCATATTTCTATTAAAATGTGAATAATTCATATAATTATCGTAATAATAATACTTTAAGAACAAGGTGACAAACTCCAGCCATGACCCAAAAGTGATATTCAGGTCACTTATCTTGAACAGCCTTACCCTGTTTGTCAGAGGGTCCACACTCATACCCAAGCTAGGCAATAATACAAAACGGACAAATGTCGATAAGCAACTGTGAGAAAGGGCAATATGAAATAAAGTACAGCTGGAAAGATTGCATAAAATCGCCGCCTGATATTCGACTAATCTTGGCAAAGAACCGGAACTTGATTCCATTTGATTTTCAATTATTTCAATTATTCTTTCTTTACCCAATTCTTTCTAAAAATATATTGCATTAATACGATAATGATTTACATCGCTTAATTAGTCACTAAGATCAAGGTTTTCTGTCAAAATAAAAACTTTATTTACCGGAGAGAGTTCACGGGGGAGGGCAAAATATGTCGTTACATCTTTATCCAGCCTCAATAATCAATTTAGGAATGGACTTTGAGTTAGGTCCAAATTGTGGCGAAAGAGGACCTTGTGTTTAGTATTGGTTGAATTTATGATCGCGCGGCTCTACCACAGAAAGAGTATTCAATTTGATCTTTATCATTTAAGTAACCATTAAATTGATCGGTTCGAATAAATCAGGTTCAGAATCAGAAATGATAAATAATGTAAATTTTTTTAAAAGGAAGTCAAACAAAAAGAGACTACAATAACCAATAAGTGACATAATAAGCCTTTTCAGCAAGTTTCAATTTTATTAAAAATAATAATGAGAATTTTCGACTATAAAAAGAACTCAATAAATAGCTGAGTAAATATTTATTTTTTGTTAATAAATATAATAATAATTATAAATTTTCACCAAAATTACTGAAACATTTAGGAGGCAGGCAGATTAAAATGAAGCTTTTCAGTAAATATTTCGTACATATGCATGATATATAATCACAACTTAGTTAAAATTTTAAGTGTATACATAATTATGCAAATAAAATATACGGATAAAAATACAACAATAATTTCCATTATAACATTTAAACAAATGACAATGTCAATACAACTGGTATTATTTCAATATTAATAGTATTTGAAAAAGTAATTAGACATTCATTTGCAAAACCAGGCTGGGAATCATGCACGCATGCACACGCACACACACATATATGCATGCACACATATATATATATATATACATATATAGTTCGTGCTAATCAGGTGTGTAGAATAAATGAAATGAAAATAAAGTAATTAAAAGTAACAAATATATAAGAAAAAATTGTTTATTAAAAAAATTTAAAAATGTATTTTTGTTTTGTTAATTAAAAAAAATAAAAAATTAGTCATAAATGTGCATTTTTTTCAATCCATATAAAATGGAGACCCTATAGCAGAAATTGCTCACTGTACCAGAAGAGTCTGATGGCAAAATTACTTTTAAAATATAACAAATAAATTTTGAAAATAACCTTAATTTGAATATTGGGTCCATTGGACAGGTTTCGGATCACGCCTGCCGCGTTGAGTTGAAGCAGACGGTGAGGAGAGTTGAGAAGAGGTAATATCAAAGGAATTCCTTTTTTAAGCCTGAAAAAAATGCAAATGTTTAAAGGTTTTACAAATATGTTTAACATTACTAATTATATTAAAATCGAATAAATTATAGAAAATGGACCAATGTGAATTCAAATATTGACACGAAAATAAGGTTTCATTTTAATGGTCGTTTCAAAGTTACTTGAGACTAGTTGTTCCTAACCGGTGTTCCACGGAGCACTGGTGCTCCTCGAGTATTTCAACAATGCTCCGCGATAATCATGTACCGTTAAGCTTGTAAAGGTCGCGTTGCCGGGAAAATGTTGACAGGAGCAAACGGTCAGGAGCCTGCTCAACAAGCGTCCTCCCATTACTCCCAACCAGGGCTGGATTTACATTATTTACATTATTTACTGTCTAAAGTTTAGACAGTCATTATTTTAATTCAATGGTTTTAAGATACGGTAAAGGTCAATGAAGTTCATCGCAACCTGTCAGCTAATCAGAAAATAGTTTTAGTCGATTATCAATAAAAAAAATAAATTAAAATATGATAAATTGGTAAACAGAAAACATTTCCATGTAAACCGCTTGTTGCAGCAATAAAATTCATCTTGCAATTGACAAACATTATTCAATCAACTCATCAAGTCTCACAAGTCAATTAAATTCAAAATCAGGGCCGGCCTGTTTGCTGCTTCAGGTAAGATTTTTTTTTGGCCGCCTTTAACACGAGTAGAATTAAGTAAAACAACAAAAAACACAAATTTGCTAATTATTCGTTTGTAAATATATATCACAAAAAAGCAAATTTGTAAAAAAAATTACCTCAAACAGTAATCATAATAAAATAAAAAAATAAGGAATAATTGCCTCCTCTTCCTTTTTGATGTTCCGAGATTATTCTTTTTATTATTTTTTCACACGATATTTTGTTTTAAAATATGAGTATTGTTTTACAATTTTTACATGCAACTATTAAAATTACGAGGGACTCATTCGGCCGCCCTCATAAAACGGCCGCTACAGGCGGCCGCCTGCTCTGCCTGTACGTAAACCGGGTTTGTTCAAAATTCATTTTCACTTGACAATTATTTAAAAAAAGACAATGCTTTGACAACTTAAATATTTTTAATAAAAAAAACGGATTGTGTTTTGTTGTATTGTGTTAGATGTTAAATGTTTTTAGAAATATTGTTGATAAAACCGGCCCGTTTTTAAGGTTGTCATAGGCCATAGGCAATTCTGAAATTTGGATATCTGCATTGCAACATTTGTAGCCGTGTAGGCCTCAAATTGATTAAATTTAATTCTGCTCTAATTATTAAATAATGAGTAATGTAAATTGTAAATTGTTTATTTTTTTTATTTTTAATCAATCAACAACATTACAACAAAATGATAAAAAAAATAAAAAATGTTGAAAATGTAATTTAATTTTGTTTATAGACCCTAGGCACAGTGCCTGCTGGATAAATCGCCCTGTAAAAATGCAGATGGTGAATACAAGTATGGGAAATAAATCTGAATTATTTGCTTTCAACTTGCTCGAATCATTGCAGGATTTACGTATAAGCTATACAAGCTATAGCTATGGACCTTATCAGGTCTAAATCCGGCCCTGCCTCGGATTGCCCCTGCAAATTATAAAACTAGTCTCAAAAGTTAAGTCTAAAGTAGTAGGATGTGAGCCCGTCAGATACAACCCCCCCACTAGCTTACGTAATTATTACGTAACATTTGACCTCTGTACGCGCTGTTGCTACCTGGAGATTGACCTTTGTCCACTAGTTGCTACCTAGTAATTGACCTTTGGTCAGTGACCTCATGATTACATCACTTGACCACTGGTCAGTGCACACTTATTATGTCACTGGTCACACTTACTAAGTCGCTACTCGGAGACTAGTTACCTAACTGTTATTATGTCACGTAGTTGTGGACCAACACACCTACCTTCTAGAACCTTCCACACACCTACCTTCTAGAACCTTCCACACACCTACATTCTAGAACCTTCCACACACCTACAATCTTAAACATTACACACACACACATACCAACCAACGATCCACACACACACACACACCGATCCGTACCCATCAGTACCCATCAGTACCCATCCGCACCGATCCACACCGATCCACACACACACACACCCATCCGCACCCATCAGCACCCATCACCTTTGGTTATTTAAGAGTTAGTTATCAACTTTTGATATTCGATTAAATATTTTTTATCGTTAAATTGGCTTCAATATGGAAATTGTATTTAATTAGACTAAAACTTGTAATAATGTATTGAATAATAGCTAGTATATTAATTTATCATATTTCCACTTAGTATATATGTTAAATACTTTAGTTTAAATTTAGGATTTTCGATATAGTTTTCATGAATTTTATATCTAATCGAAGTTCAATTGAAGAATTTATTGAGAATTTGACGTAACCTTTTAAGAGAACTGTATCGATTTTAGAGAGAGTATTCCAACATATGAATATTTCAGAGTTTTAAATATAATTGAAAGGTTAGATTTATCACTATGGATTGGGAGTTTGATCAATTCTAGTATGCTTTACAAGTTTGAATATCGAGTTTAGATGTAGTAAGTTACTAAGGGAAATATTGAGTGAGAAATTTATTCGATTTATTATGACGTAATAATAATTTGTATATCATTTTATACAGTGTTAAAAGAAATTAATCAAAGGTAAATATTGAGTAGAAATAATCATTCAATGTTAGATTTTACATGAAAATTATCAGTAATATATCAATTTTAAGGGATAAATTATGGCTAAATATTAAGTATGTACAGATAAAAGTAGAGTTTTTAATGATCGGTAATTTACCAAATAAATGTGATAAGTTTAATAATTGGTTACGATTGAGGAGTCTTAATCAAATATTTGTTGGGATATTAGGGTCTTACTATTGCATGTAAGAGAAATTCATTAAAGATTCTTACTGCATTTTAATAAATCTAGCTATTGCAGGATTTATGTAAACAAATTTCAATGTGGTAATTCATTAAATTACAGTAACTTTAGGGGTTAAATCCAATGTAAAGTAGAGAAATCAATAATTAGCTTTATATATAGAATTATTGTCAGTAAATTGTAGCTTATTAATGCAATCTTTACTGGTAACATGATAGATTTTAGGTGAATCGAAGATAAATTCAAAGATTGAGTAGATTTATCCTTTTTGTCGATGATTTGTGGTATTTATTGATACTATAATAGAAATTCATTAAAATTTTATCGAAGATTTTAAGGTGGTTGGATATCCATTTGGACATTAAAGTATATTAATTTTTATTAATATGCTAACAAATATTGTTTTTCTTATACTGTTAAATTCATTTCGTATTGAAGAAAAGTATGTGTAGTTCAATAAATTGTTAAACTTTTAATAGGGATAATTAGTATATATTTTTATAGGAAATAGTTCTTCTCTTTTGGAAAAAATTAAAAATTACATTCAATGAAATGAAACATTCAAAAGTTCAATTTGAAGTCCAAGTAGAATTTGAAAAAGATGGGGAACTCAAAGTAGATAGTATATCAAATCACGCTGCTTCAGTGACTACAACTTTTCTTGACATTGGTACAAAGAAAATAAATGAAAAGATTGTTGAATGAACAGAAGTAGTTTGAAAATAAACCGAATATTAGAAGTAAATTTCAAGGTAACCAAAGTTTCTAATATATCTAGGTTATCTGGACATTGTTATATTCCAACACCTAAAGCTCTAATATGTAAAAAGGTAATAGTTAACGTACAAAATACCAATAATTTATGTTTCATATATAGTGTTTTGGCTGTATTGAAATCTGATAAAATCAAGAAAGATAGACCAAGAAAATATTTACCGTATACGATCCTAACGATATGACAATGAAACTGTGTGATATTCCAACTTTTGTGAAGAAATATCCTGGTTTAGCAATTAATGTAATGATTTAACGAAAATTTTGAGGATAGAGAAGAACTTATAACGAAGCATCCATATTTAAATATAATTTACCGAACAAAAGTAACTGGATTGGATCAAATTTATTTATTATTGATAAAGGAGGGTGAAAAATATCATTATACAACAGTAACTAATTTACAATCCTTGATGAATTGTCATAAAAATAATGATTGTAATGTTCGAATTTGTTGGAAATGGTGTGAAAATTGTTTAAATGGATTTCGTAAGCCAAAATCCTTTGAAAAACACCAATTATGTAAGAAAAATCAGTTGGGTACTACGCTATATACATTACCAAAAGATAAATATTTGGAGTTTAAAAACGATAACACCTAGTTTCGTTATCTATTTTACCAAAAGATAACATTTTCAAAAACATTTGCCAATTTCTGATGGATTCTTATTAATCAACAACTTCACTGATATGACAAGTTACCATAATTTCATTGGTTAAAACTATGAATTTTGAAGAATATTCATTTGATAATTGTGAATATTGTGTAATAAGAACATAGTAAATAAGGTTAGACCATTTTACAGGAAAATGTATTGGTCCAGCATGTAAAAGTTGTAATGTTAATAGGAGCATCAAAGAATTATTAATTGTAGTGTTTTACAATGCATATAATTAGATTCGGATAAATTTTAAATAAGTCGGTGATTAGCAACAAGTTCAACATTATAATAATTTTAAATGACTTTTGTTGATTTATTTAAAAAGATTAATGAAATTATGTTCGATTGAATAGCAAGATTTCCTATCAATGTGGTACCAATAATATTTAGAAAATAATTTGAACATTAAAATTTGAATTAATTTGAGTCCTTGTCATTGGTAATAAATAGAATTAACTAATCAAAATCAAGTATTCTATAATTTCATTTTCAAATTATTATTTTCATTAAAATTTTAATTGATAAATTTATTAGTATTTTCAACAACCGGTTTTAGTTAAATAATAATAAGTTTATTGAAAAATAGTTTATATGTTTTCAAATTATTTTCAAGAAAACTGTAATAATTTTAATATATTTATTAGTATTTTGAGTTTAGCGATTAAATTTATCGAAAAATAATGTCGTTATCAAAAGTAACAGCCAATCAAAATCAAGTATTTTGTTTCTACTTTTTCAAATTATTTTCAAGAAAACTGTAATAATTTTAATAAATTTATTAGTATTTTGAGTTTAGCGATTAAATTTATCGCAAAATAATGTCGTTGTAAATAGTAACAGCCAATCAAAATAAAGTATGTGGTTTCTACTTTTTCAAAATTAATTTAAAGAAAAGTTATTGAAATATGATTTTTATGTTGTTTCAAGAATAACTTTCTATTAAAAAATTAGTTCAGTCAATAATATTTCTAATTAACAATTGCATTTAATCAATCAATAATTTTACGAGTTTATTGACGATTAACAAATTTATATACTTTTTAATTTCAATAGAGATTTTCAATTTAATATTCAAATATTTATTCATATTTTCAAACCATTTTTAACAGGTACTTAAAAATTGTCAACGATTTTTAAATATATGTATGCTTTTTACCAACTACTCTTTATTAAAGACATGTGTTTACTTGGTATTTAGTAATTATTGGTTTACATAATGTTATAACTTTTAATCACATAGGGTTAAAAGTTATATTTCATCTTTTAGGGTTAAAAGTTATCTTTCGTTATTTAGGGTTAAAATTCTTAACCTTTTAAATAACTTTATAACGAACCATGTAATAGTTTATCCATAAATTTATCGAAAAGTATTATAATATACATAGTTTGAATCATAAATTATTGAAATATTTAATAGGTATCACCTGATGAATTTTTTAATGGTTATTTAATCAGTTTTGGCTACATAAAGCTTTAATGTCCGAAATTTCGGTTACTTTCATTTGTAAACCCAGTGACTTATTTTCATAAAAACACAACGAATTTAGTTGATGGTATCGCTAATAATTTATAGAGTCGAATGAACTTGTAAATTAGTATCCTACTAACAACGTGAATTATTATCAAAATATTGAATTTTCATTAGAAACAGTATATTTGCTATAAATTTATAGAATTTGGTTAAGTATTTACATGTAAATAATCCTATTAATTATTTTCATAAACTAATCCAATGTTTAAATCCTATCTTGAATGAGTTATTTTCAAAATTCTTACATCAGTGGTGTCGGTAATAATTCGTTGAGGGGTTCAACTCCTATCGTGGGCGAATTATTTTTTATTTTAATAATTAAATTTTTTAATAGAATATAAATCTATATATTTTATTTGATGTAAATTTAAAATTTTATAGAAATTGGTAAAGTAAGTCTTGTATAATTTTTTATATTTAGTTGAAATTTTAAACTTGTTGAATAATTTTCTTAAAATATTGTAAATCCAGTGATAAAATTTAAGTTTTGAGTGACTTGATTTTAATTAAATAAACTATCAATATAGTGCTTTTAAACTTAAATTTTCATGAAAATTATTAAAGTTTTATGATTATTTTGATAAAATTGTTATGTAATATACTACTAACAAAATAGTCAGTAAGCTAAATAATTTAGAATTGAACATTTATTTTTAAGACGAGTTTGATCTTAATTTATTATGTTTAATGAATTTTTTATAATTTTTATGTAATAATATAATTAACAATTAAAAATTTCATGTAAATATAATTTTTTAATATATCACATGTAAGTAACATGAATCAATGAGGTAAACGAAACTCATACGTTTATATGAAGTAAAAAGTATAATAATAATACCAATAGTACTAGTGAGTGATTTTGTTAAGTCTACGACTTAGTCGTAGACTTAGTCGTAGACGTAGTTGTAGGCGTGTTGGGCGCGGATCGGTGCGGATCGGTACGGATCGGTGCGGATCGGTGCGGATGGGTACTGATGGGTACTGATGGGTACTGATGGGTACTGATGGGTACTGATGGGTGTGTGTGTGTGTGGATCGGTGCGGATGGGTACTGATGGGTACGGATCGGTGTGTGTGTGTGGATCGTTGGTTGGTATGTGTGTGTGTGTAATGTTTAAGATTGTAGGTGTGTGGAAGGTTCTAGAATGTAGGTGTGTGGAAGGTTCTAGAAGGTAGGTGTGTGGAAGGTTCTAGAAGGTAGGTGTGTGGAAGTTGGTAGGTGTGTGGAAGGTTCTAGAAGGTAGGTGTGTTGGTCCACAACTACGTGACATAATAACAGTTAGGTAACTAGTCTCCGAGTAGTGACTTAATAAGTGTGACCAGTGACATAATAAGTGTGCACTGACCAGTGGTCAAGTGATGTAATCATGAGGTCACTGACCAAAGGTCAATTACTAGGTAGCAACTAGTGGACAAAGGTCAATCTCCAGGTAGCAACAGCGCGTGCAGAGGTCAAATGTTACGTAATAATTACGTAAGCTAGTGGGGGGGGTTGTATCTGACGGGCTCACATCCTACTACTGTCTAAATCCAGCAAATGTTATGCAAATTGAAATTGTAGAATTTATATTTTTACCGGGCAATCTGTAAACATTTAAAGGTGTTTTGTATTTTTAATCAACAAACATTACCAGTTAAGTTGGGGCTTTTTTAGGGTGGTACAAAAAGAAATTGAAGTCCACAGAGAATGAAAACTGTTAAATTTACGAAATGCAAGAATAATAAATAATTAATTAAAAATTGACATGTTGCGGAGGAAACAAGTATGTGCTGATAGCAAATGATGAGACAAACACGAATACGATAATATAAAATCAATGGGAGAGTCAAAAAAAGACGATGCTTAGAAATGTTATTCAAAACGATAGAGCCGCGAAAACAAAGGAACAGAAGAATCGCATTTCCTCAATTATGGATCACATCAAACAGAAAGAGCAATTAAGTTTATTTAATGTAAACAATTGTATTTGACATTCAAAAATGGAGTAAACAAATATTTATATCATATCAACACAAATGTTACCTGATAATCTCTTTGATGTTTTCGTTATCATAAGTGATGTGTTGAAGAAAGGCCAGCACATTCGACTGGATGTCAACATTTCCCGTTGCCAAAACATCTAACAGTTCAGGAATTCCTGGCTCGAGAGTCGACGATTGCGTCATTTCGCTGACGGATCAGTCAGTTGATGGCTAAATGATACCTCGACAATCATTCACAGATTTCCATCAGTTTTTATCAATTACAAATCATTTAATTTTTTGAACTTGATACTCACTTTATATGATCCGCCTTTGAGGTTTGCTATTGTTAATATATTTGCACGCTTCAATGACAGCACATTGACATTCTTGCACAACACAAATAACCAATCAATATTTATATATAGATTTATAACAATTATTATTATTATTATTAATAATAATAATACTATTATTATTAATAATAATATTATTAGGATCTTTTTTGTTTTTCACCTCTGATTTCTTTATAAGTAACATAATATTTTCTACAAAATTTGACTAGGAATCAGATTTATTTAAGGTATTCAAAGTCAAATTTTGTAGAAAATATAATAAATATTATTATTAATTGAAAAACGTCAACTGTATATTCTATTAAATAACATTTCACTATATATTTCGACCGTTTATCAGTATTCTTCAGGCACGAAATCAATTATTAAAACATTGCCTTCTTTCTTTGAATATTATTATTATTAATAATAATAATTATTATTATCATTAATAATTATTATTATATCAAAAAATTATAAAAAAATATTTTAAATAATTAGAAACATACTTGAAAAATTATTTGTTATTAATAATTAATTTGTTATTAAGAAATTATTATTATTATCATTAATAATTATTATTAAATCAAAAAATTATAAAAAAAATATTTTAAATAATACAAACATACCTGACAAATTATTTGTTATTAATAATTAATTTGTTATTAAAAAATTATTATTATTATCATTAATAATTATTTTTATATCAAAAAATTATAAAAATAAAATTTAAATAATTAGAAACATACTTGAAAAATTATTTGTCTTGTAAATCCAAAATTGAAATTTAAAAAATTTCCTGGAAAATGTGAATAAGAGAATTTTCTTATTTGTGATTTGATTGGTGGACCGCTATTTACAATTTTGAGGTCACAAATGCGCTTTATTGATTATTTATTATTATTATAATTATTATTTTTATATCAAACTATTATTCCTGTCACTAGTAGATTTGCTATACCATATCACAAATGTATTATTATTATATTATTATTATTATTATTATTATTATAATTATTATTATATCAAACTATTATTCCGGTCACTAGTTGATTTGCTATACCATATCACAAATGTATTATTATTATTTTATTATTATTATTATTGTTATTGTTATTATTATTATTATTATTATTATTATTATTATTATTATTATTATTATTATTATTAATATTAATATTGTTATTATTATTATTATTATTATTATTATTATTATTATTTTGAGGGAGTTATAAACCTTCATAAACCTTTTGAATATTGGAACAGCTGCAGCATGATTTATAAATAAATAATTAAATAAATTTGGCAACGATTTAATTAAACGATAACGCCAATAAAAAACCTTTCTTACGATATATTTCGATAGCACAGCTATCATCTTCAGGTACTCAAAACCAACTAAAAATATTATGAATTAACATTTAATTTAAACAAATTATTTTTTATTAATTTAATTTTTTAATAAATAAATATTTTTAAAAATATATTTTAAATTAATTTTAAATTTTAAATTAGCACCAACGATGGCATCAATATTTTTGGCTAGTTTGGAAAAGAAAACTGCTTCTTTCCAATTTGAAAAACCTTTTGTTTATAAAAGGTATGTGGATGATATTTTTCTTATATTTGAAAACCAGAAACATGTAGAACCGTTTTTGCAGTTTATGAACAGTTTACATAAAAACATTGTATTCACATGTGAAACGGAGAGAAAGTCATCAATTGCGTTTTTGGATTTGTTAATTCAACGCAAAGATAAACAGTAGGAGACAGAGATTTATAGAAAACCAACTGATACTGGTCTTTATACTTCTCCAGAAAGCTTTTGTGAATTTAAGTATAAGAGAAATATGGTGAAAGGATTGATTTATCGTTCATGGGCTTTATCTTCTACTTTTGCTAATTCGGTAAAAAGTGTTGATAAATTGGTTGAGTTGTTGATAAAGAATGGATATTCTAAATCATTTTTATTGTTAATGATAAAAGAAACTGTTGATAAATTGATTAAAAATCCTAAGGATCCATGTTGTGGAAAGTCTGAATGTAATTTGTCGGATGGGTGTGATTTGAGTGTTGATCTGGATGATGGTAAAAATGGATATAAAAAAATTGAGCCTAAATATGTGTTAGTATTGCCGTACTCTGAAGGCTTTACAAATTATAAGAGGAAGTTGGGTAAACTGATAGGAAATTTAGAGTATAAGATCGTCTCTAATTCGTGTAAGGTACGCAATATGTTTATTAATAAATCAAAAACTCTGGTTGGATTGTGTTCTGATCTCGTTTATCAATTTACATGTAATGGGTGTAATGCCACATACATTGGAGAGACTTCCCGTCATCTCTGTACTCGAGTTCTAGAGCATTGTCGATTGAAGGGTTTGACCAATATTAGTGAACACAATAGAGGCTGTAAAAGTGATATCGGAATGTCTGATTTTAGAATTTTGTTGAGAAGTTTTAATAGTTATTGGGAACGAGTGATATGTGAAGCATTGCTGATAAGGTCATTGGATCCAAAGATTAATGTGCAGAGTGCTGTGACTACGAATGTTTTGAATGTTTTTAAATAGTTTACGTATGTTAAATCATGTTTGTTTTTTTAATATTATTAAAATAATTGAAAATTTTAAATTGCATTAATTTGTAAAAAATTAGAATATAAGTAAAAAATTTAAAATTTAAAATTAATTTAAAATATATTTTTAAAAATATTTATTTATTAAAAAATTAAATTAATAAAAAATAATTTGTTTAAATTAAATGTTAATTCATAATATTTTTAGTTGGTTTTGAGTACCTGAAGATGATAGCTGTGCTATCGAAATATATCGTAAGAAAGGTTTTTTATTGGCGTTATCGTTTAATTAAATCGTTGCCAAATTTATTTAATTATTTATTATTATTATTATTATTATTATTATTATTATTATTATTATTATTATTATTATTATTATTATTATTATTATAATTATAATTATTATTATATCAAACTATTATTCCGGTCACTAGTTGATTTGCTATACCATATCAATGAGATTTTATAAAATTTAATAAAACAAAATTTTTAAAAATTTAGTTTGACAAAATAGAATTTATAATTTTTAATATAATATTTTTTTGAAATACAGAAGATTAACGAAGAAAAATGTTTGAAAAAAGAAATTTTAAATAAAAGCGAGTCTGTCGAAATATATTGTAGTATAATGTATATGTTGGATTGGCGCTTTCTTTTATTTAATGCAATGCCAATTTTATGAGATTCTTTTCATCAATTTGAAAGGTATATTTTGTTTGTTCCAGTAGTCAAGAGAAAGATTATAGAATTGAGGAAGACATGTAGAAAGTCAATGAATGAAAAACTATCAATGATTGAATTAGCTTGTGTGGTATATATAATCAGGATTGTTTTTGGTTTTGTAATTTGCATTATAGGATTGTCATCGTGTTAATTGGTAGACTTTGAGTCTTCCTTTGGTAGTATTCAGACATTGGCTATGAATATTTATGCCATGGGTGTAATGCCACATACATTGGAATGACTACTTGTCATATCCGTTTTCAAGATCTTGATAAAAGTCGACTAAAAGAATAGATTAATATCAGTGAACAAAATTGTTGTTTATTAGTGGATTTCAAATCCTATTTAGATTGTGTTTGGATCTTGGTTATAAATATATATCATGGGTGCAATGCCAACTACATTGGAATGACTGCCCGTCATTTCCGCTTTCAAGGTTTTCAAACAAGAAAACGATCTGTCAGTAGAGAAATTTGTTACTGCTAGTGAGAGATAAATTTTGAAGATGATTTCTACATTTTGAAACATATTATTATATTTTTTTGAATGAAAAATTGAACTGGTTTGCCATACTTCTGTCAGATTCATGAAACTACAAAGTGTTTGAATAATACAAATTACAAAACTTTTAAAGTGTCTCATGTTTAATAATCTCATGTTTGGCGCGGTCACTATTGCATTGTCGAAATCCAACCCCATAGCAAGAAATCCGGCGGGCTATACAAAATATTTTAAAGTTTAGGTTTTACGCCCAACACTTTGAAAGAGAGAACTGAAATAATATTTTACACTGTAATTTACCGATTTGTTACTATTTTTTATTTCTGCATTATCCCTCTGTTGTCATGACTTAATAACACTTTCCTCTAATAAAGCATCATTCACCTACAAAACAATATGCAAAATAAAAGACAAATCCTCATATTAGTTTATTATTAATGAAAAACATAAATTAATTAAAGTTGTCTCTCTTCAAAGATAAAATTAGTTTCCAAGCAAATTCGGATAACTCCATCATTTCCACGAAGAACCTCTTGATATCTCATTTCTGTCATTTCTTCAGCAAATCGAACTTTAAACCTTTGAAGGATGCTACAGAAGAAAATGAAATACTCCATTCTAGCAAGCGATTCTCCCAAACATTGCCGTTTACCGATTCCAAATGGGATCAACTCTTCCCGTGGACAGTACTTCATTGGGATGTTATCATCTGTCGACAGGAAATGATTTGGATAGAACTCAGAAGGATTAATCCAAACATCTGGATCGAAATGGCATGCATATAAGTTTGGAAAGATTAACGTATCTTTTGGGACGAAAAATCCTTTAGCAGAGCAGTCAATCATGGCTCTATGAAATGATGCTAATGGAGTAACCGAACTCATTCTAAGTATTTCATCCATAATTGCTTGAGTATAGTCCATATCTTTCTTATCACTTATGCTTGGTAGTTTTTCTTTTCCAATTACGCTAACGATTTCTTTGTAAACCTTTTCTTGGATATCTTGATGTCGACTCATGAACATTAGACTCCAAACGAGAGTTGTTGAGGTAGTCTCATACCCTGCCACTAGCATTTCAAAGGAATTCCGAATCAATTGCCATTCTGTGAAGGTGTCAATGGAACCTGTTTTTTCCCTCACCCTTTTCTGTTCCAATAAAAATCTGTCAATCATATCCTCTCCATCGCTATTCAAATCCAATACCTTTTGGTGACTCTCTATTTCTTTCTTGAAACTATCATGAATCTCTATAACCATTTTCAGATGAGCTTGCAGTTTCATTAAGATTTTGAAGACGAGCGAAGAGTTCTCAAAGCATGGAAAGACCAAGTAGAACATCGTTACAAAATCAGCTTTTTTCAAAAATTCCAAAAGTACATTTTCAATCATTTTAATTTTTGGATCCTCTCGACAAAACCTTTTATTCATGATAAATTTTGAAATGATATTTAGAGTGTAAATTGGAATTAGTTGAGAGAAATCTACCTTCTTCCCGACCAACAGTTTGATTTCGTCGAGACAGCTTTCACATTCAAATTGAACTGTTTCAGAAGATTTGGATCTTCCAACCCCGAAATCTCTTAAAACTTTTTGCACAAATGCTCGCTGTTTAACCCAAACTTCGCCATCCTTTAAAAAGATTCCAGAATCATGAGTCAAAACTTTGAACAAGCATGTAGACCATCTTCCTGAAAACGAATTTCCGTCCAGTTTGAAGGTCTGTTTGAGAATTTCAAAAGAATTGAACACCAAAATCTCTCGAAACCCTAGTTTTATTCTATAGACAGGTCCATAGATTTCACTGAGCTCCTTCAGATAAATGTGGAGGGGCAATTTGATATCGAGCAAACTGCCAATTAAAGGAAGACCTTTCACAAGAGGTGCCTGATTTCGAAGAATTCTTTGACCTGATCGCCAGCGTTTACCGAAATAATACAAAATTAAAATAATACAAAAAGAACACAAAATCAGAATCATTATTAAATTAAATAAACAAGTTGAAATTTCAATTATTTGTTAACCACGATTCAATAACAACAGCACATTTGCACATTATTTCGCACATGCACAATAAATCACTTAATAAGTCAATCAATATTTCCTATAAACATTAATATTCTTATTAATTATTATTATTATTGTTATAACTATAATTACTATAAGAAAGGAAAAAAAACAATATTTCATATTATGTAATTTATTTTCCTATTTCATCATAACCTCGGTTTTATGTTTTCCAACTGAGTTCCAACTTTTATAATACATGTTGGCACGTAAATCCGACTTAATCACGAATAGAATAATTAAAAATAATGAAAATTCAGTGAAATTTATGTAATACCCATTTTAATGAGTATTTAGTGTTTTAGGAATATTTATCAGATTTGTTAATTCATTTCTAAAAATTTATTTAAGATTTATTTTAAACTAAAATTTATAATGTTTATTATAAAATGGTAATATATAAAATCGTTATTCATCTGAAAATTTCTGAATTTTGAAAGTTTGTATAAATTTTTACTATGTGTTTTGTTTGTGTGTTAGATTAATTTTTTCTTTTATTTTCTGATTTTATAATAAAAGTTGTAATTCACTCGAACAAATTACTTCACAACATTTGTAGGTATGTATGTCATATAATATATTTGATTTTGTCGCTTTATCATAGTTTGTTATTCAGTTGAAACAGGTGTATGACAACTGGTGCGAGAACTTTGTATGTGTATGCGAAATGTTAAAAACTATTCATTCGAATATATGAATAAATTATGTTTATACTAACTCTCAACAAATAAGTCTTATTCTTGTCTATGCATTTGTTAAGGTTATACATGAATAAAAATGTAAAAGTTTTAAAATTATCAAAATCAATTAAAATTTATTACAATTTTGAAAAAAGTAAAAATCAATATTTTTTGGGGGGAAAAGTGGTTACCTGTAGCAAATTTGATTTTGAAAACGAATACAATACTTAGATTATTCAGAGATATATTGAAGGGCCAGGAACCCAAAAACAACCTAATTAATTAAATTATTTATCGACGAACCCATTAATTAATGGCCACTGAGCTGAATGTCAGGGTAATCGGTGTCCCTGGATTAGCGAAATGGACAATAAATTGTCCGACCAGTAAAAAATTGTTTCCTAAACTTAATCTAAATTAATGGCAACCCAGAAGTATAAAGGGACAGACTACAAAATAAGTCGACTGTTGTTTGAAGAGAAAAATTGATTATTTTTGGAGCGAAATCAACATGAGAAACAAATAAAGAATTTAATCAGATTGCAATCGACTTATTAAGTAATACCCTTAGGGCGTTTACTGATCTATTAAAAAATTGTATGCTGTGGTGAAAATTTATGAATAATGATTTCTTTGTTGGGATTTTGTCGTATTGCTTACTGAACACGAGGAGTTGGATTGAGAGATTTATCAATTGATGAATATTTAATATCCAAATACATTTATAAAGCATTAAATATTTTCTGAATTATAACTTTGGACATAATTTTATGAAATAAATACAGAATAAACCAATAAGTTTTGTCCGGTGCTCATACTCAGCTTTCCAATGCTGTAATGAGTGTATAGGCCTGCAAATTTGTGTATCTATGCTATATATGTTTGTTGGGCTAGTACAAGGTTTTGTTTAAATGGATTGTAAACAGCACGCAAACAAAACATGCAAAATATAAATCGGACCCATAGACATCAAATAACCACCTCAAAATGCGAGAAAACACATAATTAAAAATATAAAATGAGAAAACATAAAAGTAAATTAAAATATTAACAAATGCACCAAGATCTGCACGAATCGACATAAAAATAGCATAATAACAAAAGTTTGACCGAAAATTGACAATTTACGGAAAAAGAAAAGAGTTCATGAATAAATTGAATAAAAATAAAATAATTTTAGTCAAAAATGATTAAAATTAAAAGGTAATGAATAAATTGTCAAATAGATTGAGAAAATAATAAAATTAGAAATAAATTAGACAAGTAATATCAAGGTCAAATTTTGTCTAATCGCATGAAAATTAACACGCAAGGTTAGGGTCACAGAACAGGTATATATACCAATCCATTTTCACAGAATTTTAACACTAAAACATACGCTAAAATCAAGTTTCACTCAGTGAACAAATTCCTTTTCACCAGAAAGTTATAATTCAAAGGAGCAACTCTCGACAATTGTTTCCACATCGCGAAATCAAGTAACTTATATGTAAGCTCTACTTGCTCGTATGTGTGAGAATCTTTTGTCGTATGTTTGAATGCATGAACTGAACTAATGAATAAACCATGATGTAGTTGTTTTGAAAAATATATGAATTCAGAAAGATAATTTTATTAACATGTCGAAATTTTTCTGGCCCACAGCCACACAATATGCAAGTCATTAAACTAAAATATAACTAGTCACACTGTGTAAGTGCGGTTTCTCCGCCTATAGTGATTGCCCGTGAGAGTTCCGTCGTGCGTAACGACGGCCTCGAACGTAAATATTATATTCGTTACAGGGCCGGTGGGAAGATCGAGAACTAGTCTTTTGGCTGGCTCTCTTTCACCCATATCCCGAAAATTAGACCTAAAATCAATTCTATACATTGGCTAAAATAATCACACCGAGTAGTCCAGTGGGCACTCGTAAACTCTAATATAAACACAGTTCCTTAGGATCAAAATAAAGAAGGTCGGGAGGTGGAAACTCGATATCGATGTGACGAAATTAAATCCAGTGTAATGATTAAAGATATTAAATCTATCGAAAGGATTAAATCCAACATAATAATTAAAGATAGTAAATCTAACTCAAATAATGAACGACGTTAAAGCTAATGAAAATAATCAAAGAAATTAAATCTAACTCAAATAATGAACGACGTTAAAGTTAATGAAAATAATTAACGATGCTAAATCTAATGAAAATAATTAAAGATGTTAAAATCTGACGAAAATTAATTTATAACTCATTACATATCTCGAATTATAATCTTTAAAAGTGTCTAACAGTAATTATGATTTAGTAAGAATAACGAAACTAATGATAATTCATCAAAAAAAAACGACCAAGACCATCAAGATTTATTGAAAGTAAGGAACATAAGTATAGTTTAATCAGCAGAGAAAAATGTAATTGAATATATCGATGTGACAAAGAGTAACTAAATATATTTAAACTGGGAAAAATAAATAATTAAGAAAAGTAAATAGATATATTAAAGCTGACCAAAGTAACTAACTATCGTAGGTACGATGGAAATTGATCGAATAGTTTAACGTAACAAAATAAAACTAACGAGAACCATTGGATATATTAAAGTTAATGAAAGTAAATAAATATGTTAATGCGGACGAAGTAAGTAAATATAGCAAATCGGACGAAAGTAATGAAATACATTAATCTAGACGAAAATAACGAGAGGCGATGAACGATGGTAAAAACGTAAACAAACTAATTACACGTGATAATCACGAGTATCTACAATTAAATCAGAGATAGCTGGACTTAAGGAAAGTTAATTAAATACAGAATACATAGACACAAATATCGTAGATAATTAAAATGATTACAACGACGAATAGTAGCAACGCAATGACATTCAGACAGGTGAGCTCAGAAATGTGCACGATAACTGACGGAAGACGACTCTAAACCCCGTAGTCACCCCAACCCTTAAGTGAGTAAGAGAGGACCACCGTTAATTCATGTTAATACAAACTCAAACCCAGTTAGATGATTATTGATGCGTGATTACTTTTAAATAATCTCAAATAAAATCATAACACAATTAACAAGTCAGTATAATATTCATGTAGAAATAAAAACAGATTAATTAAAATATCAAAATGACACATAGAATGACAAGATCGAGATGCCATTGGCCACAGAGAAAATTGATTGGGAGGACGAATGACGCGAGAGACAGGGAGTTGAACCATAATTGTACACATACGCATCTCTTCCCGAGTATCGGACCTTGAGAGTAAATGACGTGATTATCCAAGCACGAATCACCACTGAATATAAAATGATGAGAGGTCCCATTTGCGAGTTCATCAAGATAGAGAGACGATTGAGGTTTGTTCTGCGGATGTTCTGAGAGTTAATGTACGTCCGGAACGAAAAAGCGAAATCCCCAGCTGCCGGAGAAGATGGTGGGTTCAGGCCGTCGCGGCCGGTGCCCGGCGATGGAGGTTTGTGTCGAGCCATTTCGAATGAAATCATATATGTTTACACTGTATATTTATAACCGGATCGCCCAACCATCCAAAACAAGATCGATCAACAGAGAGGGAGATAAAACGCATAATAAAATTAATCTTGTCAATCAACCGGGTTATTCAGAGCAATAAAAATATATTGTTGTAACAACAGAGAGTAGGCCCGATTAAACAGTGTCTTCACCCAACCGTAAAGAATGACTAATTAATGATCAAATTAGTGTTCTGAAAAAACAAGACAATACTTAGAAATCAATAACAAAATAAACCAACATAAAACAAATTTTAACCATTTCTTTAATATAAATATAAAAACTAAATTCCACAGATACCGATGACGTTTAATATAAATAGTGAGGGAAACGATATTTTGCATCCAATCAAGCGCATACAAATTAACGCTCACCGATATAAATAAAGAGTCAAGAATTTAAAATATTCATATCAATCAAACATGTTCAATCTACGTTCAACATATGACGAAAACAGACTTGATCCAAAGGGACGACTGGGAGACCGTACATCAAATCGTCTATCACCCAACGACGCAGCCACGAAAGACCACACGGAACTCTCACGATGTAAATTTCTCTTTGTAATTGATTATCCGGTTAAGTAGATATAAATTGTACCCCATCATAAGACAACTGCTGTATAATGGATTTCCATGAACACCCTACTTTAAATAAATTATGATTTCAATGCATGACTATTTTGTTTATTCTAATGCTGATTATATGATTCTTTCAGACCGGAGAGATCCTCACGGGGATGGAGAGATGATTCCCGAGTGACTCTTCAAATATCGAGTAACTCTGCCGCTTGGTATAGGCAAGTACTATGGGACCAAGGATACGAGTTGGCTACTTACGGAGGACACGGTTGGCCTCGCCGCCCCAATGATCGTGGAGATGAAATTGAGCTGCTGAGCATTGCAATCAAGCGGGAACCGGGCAGGAATCCGGCACGAGAAGCTCGTCAACGAGCTGAGTACACCGCAATGAAAATGGAAGAGATGGAGAAGAAATACCATCGGAAGGCGGTGATGGCCAGGCAGAGATTGGCGCAGATTAATCGAGATATCACCAGTGGAATCATTCCTAGCACCGATGGGGCTCAGCTGGACTATGGGGTCTCATTTGAGCTAGATGACCCAAGGCTTCTGCAAATGGCCGCTCCAACGACACTGATCTTGCCTGGAAGATTGATTCAGTCAACTCTTCGTAACAGACTCGGACCGAGGCAACAAGACGAGCATGCTTATGCCTGCCGACACTCACAATGGGCATTCTCAGACCGAAATCGCCGAAATACGGATTCCAAAGACCAGAATAAATTCTAAACTTGATTAAACTGGTGTCATAAAATAAATATTGTTAAATCGATTTGATTATTTAATTCTGATTTTCTTTTATAAGTGGAATAAATTCTAACAAGGTGATCAGTGAGACGAACTTTAACGACTTCATTCTATAAAATGTGTTCCTGACTTTTAATTTGTTCGCTACGAGGAAGGGGAATCTCTGAGTTTAAGCAGTTAACTATGAATTAAGTTAAATAAATAATTTGTAACGAGATTCACCGGGAATTAATTCGATGAAACCATTGATGTTCACTTATATATTTTGGGTGCGGACGAACGAAATTAATTTATGTGTTGAGAACAATGATGTCAATAATTATCTCTTAAATGATTTTAATTTAGAAATGAAAGCGACAAGAATTCTCGGCCAAGAACTGAAGGAGCTCCGGCGCGAAAACATGCACCTCCATGGACAACTCCTCCAGCAAAGCCGCGAACTTCAAAGAATCAAAGCCACCTGGGCGGAACCGGAAAAAATGAAAAGTGTATACCAACGCCTTACTGCGGCCCAGCAAGGCTGGAAAGATGAAAAATTGTTGAATCAAGCCCAACGAACTCAGATAAAAGGTTTAGAGATTGCCCTGTCAGCGTGTCAGGAGGGTAGCGCGGTGACGTACCACTTAGTCTTCGCACCGGCACAGTTGGCCTATCGCGACCAAGATAAGCAAAAACCTTCCAACAAGCGATCCCATCCGCATGCCAGGCCAGGCCAAACCAAACGCCTACGTCGACGTGCCCAAGTTGAAAGCAAATGATTAGCAAACTGGAATCCAAACGAAATGATTAACAAACTGAAATTTAAATGAAATAAAATTGCGTTTTGTATTAACTTGTCTCTTCATAACGATTAATGTGCACGAGTAAAATAAGAAAGGAAAAAATTAAGGGACCTGAAAGATAAGACGGACATCGGCCTTCTAACGGCAGTCCACTGAACCCGACATAGGAATAAACCTTAGCAGTTCTGATATCGGAACTAACCTTTGGAGGTCCTGTGATCAATGGATTACAGTTCCAACGTTGCTTAGCAATGGGTAACCATTGGCGAGCATTACTCCCATTACTCCCCAGACCTCGCACCATCCGATTTTTATTTGTTTTCCCCTTTGAAATCTGCGATTCGTGGAAGAGATTTCAACGGAGCTGATGAAAGTGGTTCCGGACGCTTGGTTGGACAGTAAACCACGCAGCATTTTCGCCGACGGAATCAGGAAACTGCTTGATCAATGGCGCCAACGTGTCCTTCATAATGGTGCATAATTTGAACTTTTCTCTGACACAGATGATTAACAGTTTTGCTATTTTTAAATTTAAACATGTTTCACCTGACAAAACTTATTGGTTTATCCTGTATTTGAATCTAATAACATGATATAGAAAATAATTTTGTTTCCATTTTTATAATTATTATCATGCTATTGTCTGTGTGTTTGAATGAGCTGAATCAATAATAACATTTAAAATAATAACACTTCTTTTCTAAATTATTCAAATGAAAAATACTAAAAATATATTTTCGATTGAATTGTTTAGGGTGTTTTAGAAAATTTAGTAAATAATATTTCAATAACAAGTCGCGTTTTGATAACAGTAATTATATATTTATTGACTATTAAATGTTAAAAAATTTCTTTTTAAATAATTGCTTCATTGAAATATCGTTGGATTTTCTCATTTTTATTTAATATTATTTTTGTATTTTGATTTTTTTAAATAAATTTTGTTTTTAAATTTTATTGAGTAAAAATATTAATGAAAAAAAATTAGTTATTCAAGGTATTTTATTTGATTTCAAAATTCTTTCATGCGAATTTATCTTTTATTTATCAAAAGATTCGGATTATTTTCTCTCTTGCATTCCTTACATTTTATTAAAAAATCTCCAATTGTTTACATTATATATTAGTAAGTAATCCAGCAATCTGTTGGGCTTAAAGCCAAAATTAAAACAAAAAACAAGTTTAGAGTTAATTAAAACTAAAAAAAGTATGAAAATGGCTACTGCACATACACATGCACTGCAAGCAGAAACTAAAAATAAAATAAAAACATCAATTAAACAATGAAAAAATATAACAAAATTAATTAAAACAAATATAAATAAAATTGATAAAAGCCTACAGATGCTGAACGAAACACATATGTAATAAATAAAATCGCCAAAATCTTGCAAAATAAGGTTTAAAAGAAAAACACAGGTGGAAATGGCGACCAAGAAACAAAATTTTAAGAGTAAAAAAGAAAAAGGTTTTAAAAGTAAAAATAAAAATAAAGTCAAACCAATACAAACAATTTATCAAAAAATAAGAAAAAATTAGTAAAAATTATAAAAATAATTAAAAAATAATAAAATAACTTAAAAACCCTTAAAATGGCGAAAAACCGCCTATTGGTCGCACACACGCACAAAATACCTATATAAGCAGTGGCTAAATTCATAATTTCAACTTTGCAAAAATTTCACAAATTTTATAACTAGCTAGAACTTTAATTTGAAAAATTTTAATATTGAAAGTAAGGATTTGTGTTTTTATTTCATTACAATTGTACATGTTATTGATAATAAATTTTTTGAGAATAATTCATTTTAAAATGCTCTGGATGGTCATGGTGTTCTCGCCACTGACCAGTCTCCCCTTCTTTTAATTTCATATATACTTATGTATTGTAATAGCTCTTCAGGCGAGAAGGCTGGCGGTTCGGCTAACGAGTTTGCTTTCGTTAGTTGTGGCTACTAGTCGTGCTACTTCTGATAAATTGGCTGTTCGCGACGAGTTTTAGTCGAAAGACGTAGGACTTTACACGCAGGGCGTTGTTTAAAAACTCATGGCGGCTGATGGAAACGTCGGTCGGAATGAGCAGAGATAAATTCACGAGAATAGAGACGTGACCTAGTGGACTAAGAGAACGATCTCCAGTAAATTTTAGTCCCTAAAAATTATATAATGATCTGTAAGTTGGCTGAAATTACAGAAAATGTTTATTAGGACAATAAAATACTTGTTTACTTAATAAACGAAAGACCACGAATAAGCAATAATTAAATTAATTTTGGCTTGAATTATCAAACGAAAGATCCATATTAAATCAGCCATGTTTAATATCCAAATAAAACAATGGAAAAGATTTAAAAAGAAAATTAAAATATGTATTTCTATAAAAAATTTCATAATAATACGTAAATAAATTAAATTAAATTACAAACTATCGCTAAAAATAGATACATAAAAATAAGATTAATAATGAAAATAAATGCATGCTTGCACGGAAAGGCATGTTGGTATGTGTACTGCCAGAGACAGTACCAAACACACAGATAAAAGTCAGTTTAAATAGACGCGTATACTTCAATCTAAATAATCATATTAATTAGTCAGTTTTCAGTTTATATTTTTTCAGTTCTGATTCACAATCACAGTCAGACAACTTTGTATTAGTGGTTTTTTATTAAGTGGTTTATTATTTTATTTTTTCTGTAAATTAATTTTATGTGGTTATGTAATAAAGGATTTTGTTTGTTTTGTTTTTTTTTAATTTCTTAACTGATTTAAATGCTTATATGACTCTAAAATCCAAATACCACGATGTGAGATACCAAAAGACTTGCTGTTTTCGACTGTTAACAGGTCTGAAAGTAGCACCGATTAGAAATTTCTCTGGTACATTCACATCTAAAATCAAATTCATTGATAACATGAACAAAGTGAAGAATGGTAGCAACACTCCGGCTGTTTACATACCCGGAAGTTGCTACAAATAAGGAAGCTACAGTTGCTTCCTCGGACACAGAAAAGTTGAGGTTATAACGCATTGAACTGTAAGTGTAGGTAGGAAGTCGGAAACTAGCTTGGATAAAAAACTAATTCGTTATATCCGACTAGCACTCATTAAAATCCAATTAGCTATAACTTGCGGTGAAATGAGAATAGACAACTGAATGTCTTTGGATTGGATTTTCAATACCGTCACATAAATAAATATTAATAAAAGAAGCTAAATGGTCAAATAGGGACGAAATAGAATTTTTATAGCAATAAATAAATAAAAGAAAATTTTCCAAAAAATAAAGGTGGATACTTGCTAAAGATTTTGGAAGATATATTAACAAATAATGAATGAAGTAGACCATTGAAATATGGATATAGGAAGACTAAGGACATCCCATTAGCAGTCACGAACCCAAAAGTGAAAATATCAAGAGGAATAAGTTTAGAAATGGAGCTCACATGCTCATGGATTTTCACCCACTATGTACATATGTGAGGTAGTAAAATAATTTTGAAGGCGTCTAGATAATTGTCGCTGACTAATCAGGACATAACCTTAGAAATTGTTTTTTAAATAAACGCTATACGCCAGCAATATAGTGATAACTTATACACAATTATAAATATGGGAATGAGGGCAAAGGTCGATCTGGCACATGGTTCTTTGATGACTATTCGTTATGTAAACCATTCAATAACATACCTAACTTAACCGAGGAAGAATTGTATTTAATTAACCTTGTATAAGCATTTGTTTCTTTTAACCTTGAAAAAAAGGTTTTCATATTAGAAAAAAAGAAAAAAGTTATCATATGGCGAAAGTTAAAATGCCAATGATCGGTCAAAGCTGTCATTTTTCCAAGTCAAGATCTTCTTTAAACAAAGTTAAATAAACATGACAACGCGCCCAGTGAGATGGAAGTCAAATCCTACCAAAAATAATTAATAAAACCCAAAATATGCTAGAAATATAGAAAAATCCTCATATCAGTTTATTATTAATGAAAAACATAAATTAATTAAAGTTGTCTTTCTTCAAAGATAAAATTAGTTTCCAAGCAAATTCGGATAACTCCATCATTTCCACGAAGAACCTCTTGATATCTCATTTCTGTCATTTCTTCAGCAAATCGAACTTTAAACCTTTGAAGGATGCTACAGAAAAAAATGAAATACTCCATTCTAGCAAGCGATTCTCCCAAACATTGCCGTTTACCGATTCCAAATGGGATCAACTCCTCTCGTGGACAATACTTCATTGGGATGTTATCATCTGTCGACAGGAAATGATTTGGATAGAACTCAGAAGGATTACTCCAAACATCTGGATCGAAATGGCATGCATATAAGTTTGGAAAGATTAACGTATCTTTTGGGACGAAAAATCCTTTAGCAGAGCAGTCAATCATGGCTCTATGAAATGATGCTAATGGAGTAACCGAACTCAGTCTAAGTATTTCATCCATAATTGCTTGAGTATAGTCCATATCTTTCTTATCATTTATGCTTGGCAGTTTTTCTTTTCCAATTACGCTAACGATTTCTTTGTAAACCTTTTCTTGGATATCTTGATGTCGACTCATGAACATTAGACTCCAAACGAGAGTCGTTGAGGTAGTCTCATACCCTGCCACTAGCATTTCAAAGGAATTCCGAATCAATTGCCATTTTGTGAAGGTTTCAACGGAACCTGTTTTTTCCATAACCCTTTTCTGTTCCAATAAAAATCTGTCAATCATATCCTCTCCATCGCTATTCCAATCTAATAACTTTTGGTGAGTCTCTATTTCCTCATTTAAACTATCGTAAATCTTCAAAACCATTTTTAGATGAGTTGTTAGTTTCATAAAGAATTTGAAGACGAGCGAAGAGTTCTCAAAGTATGGAAAGACCAAGTAGAAAATTAAAACAAAATCAATTTTTTTCAGAGAATCTAACATCATCTTTTGCATAAATTTCAACTTTGGATCCTCGCGACAGAACCTTTTATTCATGATAAATTTCGAAATGATATTTAGAGTGTAAATTGGAATTAGTTGAGAGAAATCTACTTTCTTCCCGGCCAACTGTTTGATTTCGTCGAGACAGCTTTCACATTCAAATTGAACTATTTCAGAAGATTTGGATCTTCCAACCCCGAAATCTCTTAAAACCTTTTGCATAAATGCTCGCTGTTTAGCCCAAACTTCGCCATCTGTAAATATGATTCCAGAATCGTGAGTTAAAACTTTGAACAAGCATGTAGACCATCTTCCTGAAAACGAATTTCCGTCCAGTTTGAAGGTCTGTTTGAGAATTTCAAAAGAATTGAACACCAAAATCTCTCGAAACCCTAGTTTTATTCTATAGACAGGTCCATAGATTTGACTGAGATCCTTCAGATAAATGTGGAGGGGCAATTTGATATCGAGCAAACTGCCAATTAAAGGAAGACCTTTCACAAGAGGTGCCTGATTTCGAAGAATTCTTTGACGCGATCGCCAGCGTTTACCGAAATAATACAAAATTAAAATAATACAAAAAGAAAACAAAATCAGAATCATTATTAAATTAAATAAACAAGTTGAACTTTTATTATTTTTTTAATCACGCATCATTAACTATAGCATACGATTTCACATATGGTACAATAAATCACTCAAAAATCTATAAATATTATTATTATTATTATTATTATTATTATTATTATTATTATTATTATTATTATTATTATTATTATTATTATTATTATTATTATTATGAGTCTAAATCCTGATTGAAATAATTTCCCTGAAGTAACGTCATATGTATACTCAATTTTGATTGGTTGATTCATGTAACTATTGACAGCAACGCGATTCAAGATGCTTTACAAATTAATTCAAAATCTTTACAGTTTGCCTATTAGCGTCTTATCAAATCACTGCAAATTATCACAATTTTCGATCATATTCCCTTTCTTATCTAAATTGAATCGACGGAAACCCTTTGAAAGATTACAAATTCCTTCAAAATCATAACTTTAGCCTTGCATTTTGGAAAAATAAACATTGGATAACTGATTTTATGTTGAATTTCGTTTGATCAAATTTAGAGAATTTATTTGTGCATTTTGCGTCGGTTTAATACGAGATTGAGACGGATATTGTCACTGATACAAACATTTCTCAAGCAATGAATTTCTAAACTGATAAAATTCTATAGCGACCTTGTCAAGTTCAGTATTCCAGTGTGTAGAGTTGAGGTATTTCAGAATCTATGTTTTTTGGAAGTTTCTCAATTACTTGGCTTCCGGCAGGAGTATCATCAACATTAGAAGGTGGCACAACAATAAGGAAAGGTCTTTTTCATTATCCATGAAATATTTCAGTTTAAACACGGAATTTAACATTTTATTAGTACAAATCCTTAATTGACTATTTAAATAAAATAAATTAATCACCCCTGAATTAGGCTACGCTACTCTCCTTTTTTAAACCCCAAACTCCTTGGAACAGTACCAACATTATACAGTGACGAGTATCATTGTTATAAATTCAATTATCCAGCTCCAAGTAGATATTAAACCAAGGAGACGATATAGAACCATTTCATTTTTAACCTACCCAAATCAAGCATGTGTAAATGATTTAAGTAGTGGGATACAGGCCCGCTACCCCACCGGCCCGCCGAGACAAAGATATATACCTCTTCCCCCCACGTAAAAAATTTTTTTTCTAAGTTTAAAAGTAAAATTTTTTGTAACACAAAGACAGTGACACATCAAAATTTTTGCTTTATTTTATTTTAAATTTACTACTTATTTTTATAAGTAGTGTTTTAATAATTAATATTTTTTAATTTTAATAATTATTAATATAATTATTACTTATTATTATTATTATTATTATTATTACTTATTATTACAATTATTATTATTAATTTTATTATACTATAATTAAAATAATTATTACTTATTAAAATGATTATTACTTATTATAATGATTATAATGAATATTATTATTATTATTTTTATTATTATTATTAATATGATTTTTCTAATTATTATTATTACGATTATTATTATTAATATTATTATACTATAATTAAAATGATTATAACTTATTATTATTATTATTATTATTATTACTTATAATATAAAACAATGAATAGCTAATAATAAATACAAAAAAAAATACATTTAAAAATTCATTAAAACAAATCATGTCGATTAACACAAGTTATTGTTCGCGTTTCTTCACGCTGGGAACTCGTCATGAAAATATAATAAAAGTTATTATATTTCTAGATAACAAATTATAATAAGTCTAAAAAAAACTATAAAAAAATAATATTATAAAAATGAAAACTATTACAAGTTTTCCAAATATACGGAATAAATTAAAAAATTTAACAAAATACCGATTTTTAAAAAATATTTATTTAAATCAATCTGACAACAACACGTCGTCAATATCAATGTTCTCATCACTGTCCTCAAAACTGGGACTTAAACCACCGAAAAGATGCCCAACTTCATCTTCAGTATCACTGTATTCTGTTACATCGTCAAAGCTGGGGCTCAAACCACCGAAAAGCGGCTCATCCAATAAACCTGGTCTATCATCTATTACTTGGCCACTATCTATGGCAGCAACCCCAAAGTAATACCCAAATGCGATACTGGTATTTTTACCCACCCATAATCGCTTATCATCGTTATTACTTAAAGCGAGTTTACTATTTCTAAAAGTATATGGCTGGTGGTTCCACGTCCCTATCCAACTTTGAGGTACTGTGAATACTACGTTCTTATTGTAGCAATCCAAATACGACTGATGTTTGATGTCAGTCCCCAACAACTTCACCCCATTACCCCTCGTTGTATCGGATTTACCTAATAAACTATAGCACCTGGGTCTTAAGAAAACGCATTCCTTATTCCAGAGACCTTTACTCTCGTATTTAGATTTACTTATCACAGAATTTAGTTTCCTCGAGTATAAGGGATGTGCCGGGTTGTAATTTGAGGTATCTAAAAGGTTGTCTCTTATCATTGACGGCAAAAGAATGACAAGCTTACAGTGCTTAACCTCAAGGAAAAACGAATCCGTGTCGCCGGCAACGATATTAATATCACAGTCAAATTCGGATCTATATTTTGCCAATTCATTATATTGTAATTGGTACATCCGCAGCTTAGACAGGTCTAGCACTGATTGGCCAATGTAGCTAGGTCTGTCTAAACATATAGAGTCTTTGTTCAGATGAGCAGCAATCAAATCATCCACTATTTTAATGGACGTTTTGAAAGTCGGTTGAGACATAAAATCATCTTTTCAGCTGAATTGCATAGACTCAAATTCATCCGTTTTTTCATATTCTCAACGGACTTCCCATATAAGTTATTTTTAAATAATTTGTATAAATCTCTATGAAGCTCGCACTTTGAGTTTGAGCGTAAATCTGTATTTCTCTGAATATAATCTTTAAAAATGGGTGCCTGTTAAAATTTAATTTTTCTATGAATACACTCAAGTTTTGCTCCCAATTCTATATACAGTTTGAGAAGTCTCCAGTGAAGGTTGTGGTTCTTCTTCTTGTTATACGTGAGCATTAACTTCTCAAATTTTGAATTTGGCGGACTCATTGTTTCCGGAGCAAGCGGAAAGTCATTCAAATACTGATGCACACGCTCAGGGATATTGATGTCAACTTCCATTGTATAGCCATACGAAAGGAATTCAATATTTGCATTCACAAGTTCACTCAACACATCATTCAGATTCTCATGCACCCAAACAAAATCACCATACGGAAGGTTTTGGCTAAGTACCCAACCATATAAATTATTAACATCAATATACAAGAGTTCTGTATCTTCAGACCTTGCAACATAATGTTTGTTAATAAATATTAACCTACCCCGCAGAAGTTCTATGGGTTTCTTTAATGTCATGAGAGCGGACGCCTATGACACACCAATAATTCCATAAAAATTCAGAGGTTCTAGCCCATTGTAAGCAATAGCCTTTGCGCGAAATTGCTGAAAATAGTCTGCAAGGAGGAATACGTCTAATTTTAGGTAAGTAACATATGTTGAGGTCTCGATTTTAGTGAGTCTCAACTTGCACTGGTTTCTTATATAAATCAAAAGACAAGTCGGATTATATATAAAAATTTATTAATAAAAATTTACCAAGTATACACTTTCTTTTTAAATCAGGTTCAACTTCTTTCGATAAACACAATTTATTTAAATTGAAATAACAATTGAAAATTTGGTGCTTGTTGTGTAAGGGTTAAAATGTATGTAGGTGCGTGTTATGTAAGTGCGTGCAAAAAATCGTGTGGAACTTTATCTGTTCGATTTTAAGGTCTTAAAAAGATTTCCTTTTCAGAACGCTTCTTTTTCGGTTAAAATTTTAGTGGGCAATTGAACTGAAAAATACTCCAGTATTTATACTGAAATATTTTATCAGCAAAAAAGGTTTTATTTATTTAATAATTTATTTTATTTATTTAATGGTTAAGAAATTTAAAAAATTTAGTCTTATTTATTTAATATTAGAAAAATTCCTTCTTATTTATTTAGCTAAAATACGCAGTTGATATTTCATTTTATTTTATTTACTTTATTTGGAAATATTCCGTATTTGTTTATTTATTTATTTGATTTTCTTTTTAGGTTTTAATTGATTTTTTTCGTTTAAAAATATCAAGGAAAATAATAATAAATATATTAGCTACCAACACCAATCAATAAAAATTAAATAATCCACATCAAATTGTTACTAAATAATACTGTTTAAAATTATTTACAAATACAAATAAATATCAACACCAATAAATAACTGTTGTTCATAAATTAAATAATAACAATTGTTCACGATATTGTTTAAACGAATAATGATTGTTCGACACACAAGGAATGGATTTGATTGTTCTATTGGGATTCTGTATATTGAGTATTGACATTGATTTGGGATTCTGCATATTGAGGATTTATTTATTTTATGCCCGTTCCTCGGCGTATATGTTCACTCTGTACTTGCCAGGCCCTGCTTTGTAGTATTTGTTCAGGATAAATGTGGTGATGGGTCTACCCTCATCATCCAACACATATAGTCTAACATTGTAGTGCAATTTTGCTGTGTCCAAATTAGTTGGGTGGTAGCGTATTTATTATCAGATACAGAATCCCATTTTGGAGGTAGTTCATAAGTCAATTCAAGAACCTTTAGTGATAGTGCAAAATCATAAGGAAAGATACCTTTTGCCTTAACTATAAGACCATCAAAAGCAGAACAAGTTAGAGGTAGATCAGTAAGAGTTTACACAGCCTTAGCTAAAGAGCAATTTACAAATTGCATACTATCTATAAATCTAACAGCCAATTTCTTTATATTTACAATTAACGAGATAAATTTCTCAGTGGTGGTAGGAATGATATTTAATTTCCAAGATGGGAATTCATGCAAACCATACTTTATAATGTGATGAAGGTCATACCCTCTCAAATTATGAAAGACAATGGGTAACTGCTTACTTATTTTCCTATTTATATTACAGTTACGACAGGCAGCACCAAGATACTGACCTGTAAAATGATCATGGTCCTTAACCTTATTTCTAATAAGTTTTTTACAAAGATAGCAAGTTTTACATGCGATGAACTGCTGTTCCTCATTAGAAGTAAGATTATTCATAGGTTTTTTACCATGATTTTCATAATATGGTAGGACAATTGTGACAGCAATTTCCTCTACTTTCTTTAAAAATTCCAAAACACATTCCAATCCTATAAAATTTAAATATCGAATTGTGTTTGTATAATTATTAATTAATAATAAGCCTGTTGATATCGGTATGTGTATTTGGTGATGTTTTATATCTTTAAGCAAAACAGCCTCAAAATCCGCATAAATTACGAATGGTGGGGTAATTATTTTAGAATAGTTTTTAAGTGTCAAGTTTTTATTTTAAAGGAGTGTGTATAGGGTTGTTCCTATTTGATTTTTAGCGCACAAATCAACATGTGCCTTAAATGTTTAATCCTTATAAAAACCATTTAAACAATGGGGACAGCATTTTACGCGAATTCTGGTGTTACATTCAGTACTAGAATGGCAATTTATAAGTTTATTCAAATTAAAACTGGCGGTATAATGATAATTATCTCCGTCCTATAATAATAAAAGATTAATTGGATTACCACCGACAACATTTGTTCGATGAATTAAGATGAGGTGAGGATGGTGAGGTACGTAATCAATATCATTCAATTGCTTAGAAGGGGTGGTCTTATATTCAAAAACACTGATTGGTAAATTTAACTCACTATTGTTTCTCTCAAATTTTGGTATGCTACAGAATCTCATTGGACAATCAGTAATTGGATACCAAATTTAGTTCGTCCATAAAAGTTGTGTAAGAAGAAACACGCTCCCTATACTTTAAAATTATATCGCGCTTTAAAAAACTATAAAAAAATAATATTATAAAAATGAAAACTATTACAAGTTTTCCAAATATACGGAATAAATTAAAAGATTTAACAAAATACCGATTTTTAAAAAATATTTATTTAAATCAATCTGACAACAACACGTCGTCAATATCAATGTTCTCATCACTGTCCTCAAAACTGGGACTTAAACCACCGAAAAGATGCCCAACTTCATCTTCAGTATCACTGTATTCTGTTACATCGTCAAAACTGGGGCTCAAACCACCGAAAAGCGGCTCATCCAATAAACCTGGTCTATCATCTATTACTTGGCCACTATATATGGCAGCAACCCCAAAGTAATACTCAAATGCGATTCTGGTATTTTTCCCCACCCATAATTGCTTATCATCGTTATTACTCAAAGCGATTTTACTATTTCTAAAAGTATACAGCTAATGGTTCCACGTCCCTATCCAACTTTGAGGCACTGTGAATACTACGTTCTTATTGTAGCAATCCAAATACGACTGATGTTTGATGTCAGTCCCCAACAACTTCACCCCATTACCCCTCGTTGTATCGGATTTACCTAATAAACTATAGCACCTGGGTCTTAAGAAAACTCATTCCTTATTCCAGAGACCTTTACTCTCGTATTTAGATTTACTTATCACAGAATTTAGTTTCCTCGAGTATAAGGGATGTGCCGGGTTGTAATTTGAGGTATCTAAAAGGTTGTCTCTTATCATTGACGGCAAAAGAATGACAAGCTTACAGTGCTTAACCTCAAGGAAAAACGAATCCGTGTCGCCGGCAACGATATTAATATCACAGTCAAATTCGGATCTATATTTTGCCAATTCATTATATTGTAATTGGTACATCCGCAGCTTAGACAGGTCTAGCACTGATTGGCCAATGTAGCTAGGTCTGTCTAAACATATAGAGTCTTTGTTCAGATGAGCAGCAATCAAATCATCCACTATTTTAATGGACGTTTTGAAAGTCGGTTGAGACATAAAATCATCTTTTCAGCTGAATTGCATAGACTCAAATTCATCCGTTTTTTCATATTCTCAACGGACTTCCCATATAAGTTATTTTTAAATAATTTGTATAAATCTCTATGAAGCTCGCACTTTGAGTTTGAGCGTAAATCTGTATTTCTCTGAATATAATCTTTAAAAATGGGTGCCTGTTAAAATTTAATTTTTCTATGAATACACTCAAGTTTTGCTCCCAATTCTATATACAGTTTGAGAAGTCTCCAGTGAAGGTTGTGGTTCTTCTTCTTGTTATACGTGAGCATTAACTTCTCAAATTTTGAATTTGGCGGACTCATTGTTTCCGGAGCAAGCGGAAAGTCATTCAAATACTGATGCACACGCTCAGGGATATTGATGTCAACTTCCATTGTATAGCCATACGAAAGGAATTCAATATTTGCATTCACAAGTTCACTCAACACATCATTCAGATTCTCATGCACCCAAACAAAATCACCATACGGAAGGTTTTGGCTAAGTACCCAACCATATAAATTATTAACATCAATATACAAGAGTTCTGTATCTTCAGACCTTGCAACATAATGTTTGTTAATAAATATTAACCTACCCCGCAGAAGTTCTATGGGTTTCTTTAATGTCATGAGAGCGGACGCCTATGACACACCAATAATTCCATAAAAATTCAGAGGTTCTAGCCCATTGTAAGCAATAGCCTTTGCGCGAAATTGCTGAAAATAGTCTGCAAGGAGGAATACGTCTAATTTTAGGTAAGTAACATATGTTGAGGTCTCGATTTTAGTGAGTCTCAACTTGCACTGGTTTCTTATATAAATCAAAAGACAAGTCGGATTATATATAAAAATTTATTAATAAAAATTTACCAAGTATACACTTTCTTTTTAAATCAGGTTCAACTTCTTTCGATAAACACAATTTATTTAAATTGAAATAACAATTGAAAATTTGGTGCTTGTTGTGTAAGGGTTAAAATGTATGTAGGTGCGTGTTATGTAAGTGCGTGCAAAAAATCGTGTGGAACTTTATCTGTTCGATTTTAAGGTCTTAAAAAGATTTCCTTTTCAGAACGCTTCTTTTTCGGTTAAAATTTTAGTGGGCAATTGAACTGAAAAATACTCCAGTATTTATACTGAAATATTTTATCAGCAAAAAAGGTTTTATTTATTTAATAATTTATTTTATTTATTTAATGGTTAAGAAATTTAAAAAATTTAGTCTTATTTATTTAATATTAGAAAAAATTCCTTCTTATTTATTTAGCTAAAATACGCAGTTGATATTTCATTTTATTTTATTTACTTTATTTGGAAATATTCCGTATTTGTTTATTTATTTATTTGATTTTCTTTTTAGGTTTTAATTGATTTTTTTCGTTTAAAAATATCAAGGAAAATAATAATAAATATATTAGCTACCAACACCAATCAATAAAAATTAAATAATCCACATCAAATTGTTACTAAATAATACTGTTTAAAAATTATTTACAAATACAAATAAATATCAACACCAATAAATAACTGTTGTTCATAAATTAAATAATAACAATTGTTCACGATATTGTTTAAACGAATAATGATTGTTCGACACACAAGGAATGGATTTGATTGTTCTATTGGGATTCTGTATATTGAGTATTGACATTGATTTGGGATTCTGCATATTGAGGATTTATTTATTTTATGCCCGTTCCTCGGCGTATATGTTCACTCTGTACTTGCCAGGCCCTGCTTTGTAGTATTTGTTCAGGATAAATGTGGTGATGGGTCTACCCTCATCATCCAACACATATAGTCTAACATTGTAGTGCAATTTTGCTGTGTCCAAATTAGTTGGGTGGTAGCGTATTTATTATCAGATACAGAATCCCATTTTGGAGGTAGTTCATAAGTCAATTCAAGAACCTTTAGTGATAGTGCAAAATCATAAGGAAAGATACCTTTTGCCTTAACTATAAGACCATCAAAAGCAGAACAAGTTAGAGGTAGATCAGTAAGAGTTTACACAGCCTTAGCTAAAGAGCAATTTACAAATTGCATACTATCTATAAATCTAACAGCCAATTTCTTTATATTTACAATTAACGAGATAAATTTCTCAGTGGTGGTAGGAATGATATTTAATTTCCAAGATGGGAATTCATGCAAACCATACTTTATAATGTGATGAAGGTCATACCCTCTCAAATTATGAAAGACAATGGGTAACTGCTTACTTATTTTCCTATTTATATTACAGTTACGACAGGCAGCACCAAGATACTGACCTGTAAAATGATCATGGTCCTTAACCTTATTTCTAATAAGTTTTTTACAAAGATAGCAAGTTTTACATGCGATGAACTGCTGTTCCTCATTAGAAGTAAGATTATTCATAGGTTTTTTACCATGATTTTCATAATATGGTAGGACAATTGTGACAGCAATTTCCTCTACTTTCTTTAAAAATTCCAAAACACATTCCAATCCTATAAAATTTAAATATCGAATTGTGTTTGTATAATTATTAATTAATAATAAGCCTGTTGATATCGGTATGTGTATTTGGTGATGTTTTATATCTTTAAGCAAAACAGCCTCAAAATCCGCATAAATTACGAATGGTGGGGTAATTATTTTAGAATAGTTTTTAAGTGTCAAGTTTTTATTTTAAAGGAGTGTGTATAGGGTTGTTCCTATTTGATTTTTAGCGCACAAATCAACATGTGCCTTAAATGTTTAATCCTTATAAAAACCATTTAAACAATGGGGACAGCATTTTACGCGAATTCTGGTGTTACATTCAGTACTAGAATGGCAATTTATAAGTTTATTCAAATTAAACTGGCGGTATAATGATAATTATCTCCGTCCTATAATAATAAAAGATTAATTGGATTACCACCGACAACATTTGTTCGATGAATTAAGATGAGGTGAGGATGGTGAGGTACGTAATCAATATCATTCAATTGCTTAGAAGGGGTGGTCTTATATTCAAAAACACTGATTGGTAAATTTAACTCACTATTGTTTCTCTCAAATTTTGGTATGCTACAGAATCTCATTGGACAATCAGTAATTGGATACCAAATTTAGTTCGTCCATAAAAGTTGTGTAAGAAGAAACACGCTCCCTATACTTTAAAATTATATCGCGCTTTAAAAAACTATAAAAAATAATATTATAAAAATGAAAACTATTACAAGTTTTCCAAATATACGGAATAAATTAAAAGATTTAACAAAATACCGATTTTTAAAAAATATTTATTTAAATCAATCTGACAACAACACGTCGTCAATATCAATGTTCTCATCACTGTCCTCAAAACTGGGACTTAAACCACCGAAAAGATGCCAACTTCATCTTCAGTATCACTGTATTCTGTTACATCGTCAAAACTGGGGCTCAAACCACCGAAAAGCGGCTCATCCAATAAACCTGGTCTATCATCTATTACTTGGCCACTATATATGGCAGCAACCCAAAGTAATACTCAAATGCGATTCTGGTATTTTTCCCCACCCATAATTGCTTATCATCGTTATTACTCAAAGCGATTTTACTATTTCTAAAAGTATACAGCTAATGGTTCCACGTCCCTATCCAACTTTGAGGCACTGTGAATACTACGTTCTTATTGTAGCAATCCAAATACGACTGATGTTTGATGTCAGTCCCCAACAACTTCACCCCATTACCCCTCGTTGTATCGGATTTACCTAATAAACTATAGCACCTGGGTCTTAAGAAAACTCATTCCTTATTCCAGAGACCTTTACTCTCGTATTTAGATTTACTTATCACAGAATTTAGTTTCCTCGAGTATAAGGGATGTGCCGGGTTGTAATTTGAGGTATCTAAAAGGTTGTCTCTTATCATTGACGGCAAAAGAATGACAAGCTTACAGTGCTTAACCTCAAGGAAAAACGAATCCGTGTCGCCGGCAACGATATTAATATCACAGTCAAATTCGGATCTATATTTTGCCAATTCATTATATTGTAATTGGTACATCCGCAGCTTAGACAGGTCTAGCACTGATTGGCCAATGTAGCTAGGTCTGTCTAAACATATAGAGTCTTTGTTCAGATGAGCAGCAATCAAATCATCCACTATTTTAATGGACGTTTTGAAAGTCGGTTGAGACATAAAATCATCTTTTCAGCTGAATTGCATAGACTCAAATTCATCCGTTTTTTCATATTCTCAACGGACTTCCCATATAAGCTATTATTAAATAATTTGTATAAATCTCCATGAAGCTCGCACTTTGAGTTTGAGCGTAAATCTGTATTTCTCTGAATATAATCTTTAAAAATAGATGCAGTTTAAATTTAATTTTTCTATGAATACACTCAACTTTTGCTCCCAATTCTATATACAGTTTGAGAAGTCTCCAGTGAAGGTTGTGGTTCTTCTTCTTGTTATACGTGAGCATTAACTTCTCAAATTTTGAATTTGGCGGACTCATTGTTTCCGGAGCAAGCGGAAAGTCATTCAAATACTGATGCACACACTCAGGGATATTGATGTCAACTTCCATTGTATAGCCATACAAAAGTAATTCAATATTAGCATTCACAAGTTCACTCAACACATCATTCAGATTCTCATGCACCCAAACAAAATCACCATACGGAAGGTTTTGGCTAAGTACCCAACCATATAAATTATTAACATCAATATACAAGAGTTCTGTATCTTCAGACCTTGCAACATGATGTTTGTTAATAAATATTAACCTACTCCGCAGAAGTTCTATGGGATTCTTTAATGTCATGAGAGCGAACGCCCATGACATACCAGGAATTCCATAAAAATTCAGAGGTTCTAGCCCATTGTAAGCAATAGCCTTTGCGCGAAATTTCTGAAAATAGTCTGCAAGGAAGAATAGGTCTAATTTTAGGTAAGTTAACATATAGTTTAACAGTAGTGGGATACCGGCCATCTAGCTCAGAGGCCATCTAGCTCACATACCCCCTCCCCCCGTCAAATTTTGTTTCTAAGTTTAAAAGTACAGATTTTTTAGAACAAACACAATGACTCATCAAAACTGTCTCAAGGTCATTTAAACAAAGACCATGACTCAATCAAGGTCATTGGATGACTCATCATATTCCCCAAGGTCATTTAAACAAAGACCACGACTCATCAAAAATTCAAGGTCATTGGATGAACCATCAAAACCTTTCAAGGTCATTGGATGAGTCACCAAATTTTCTCAAGGTCATTTAAACAAAGACCATGACTCATCAAAAATTTTCAAGGTCATGCAAAGTAGGTCAAGGTCATTCAAAAGTAGGTCAAGGTCATTGGATGACTCATCAAATTTTTTCAAGGTCATTCAAAATTTCTCAAGGTTATATTATTTTTAAACATTTTTTAATTTTAATTTACTACTTATTTTTTATAAGTAGTATATATTTTGTAAATTTATTTTATTTTTATTATTATTTTTATTAATATTATTATTATTATTAATATTATTATTATAATTATTATTATTAATAATATATAATAAAAAACCAAGCCATATAGAACAAAAACTTTTATTATAAAGAAATAATTCTACTATAATAATATTGTCGAAGAGCTTTATTCAAAGCCCATTCCACATACTTTCGATATCGGGCAGCACAGCAATGACATCCATCACCACATGGATATTCAGGTTCCATATCTTTTACCATTTTGTTTTTGCTTGACATCCAATAGGAACTCGTCGATTACGGTAAATATCCATGTTGACGTATAATTAAAGACTAAATCTGGAATTATAGATTTTGGTTTATTCTTCAATATTTCATTTATTTCTGGATAATAGAATTCCAGACGTTCTTTAATAACTTTAAAATAATCATTTATCAAATAGTTAATAATAATATATAGTAATTATTAATTAACATAATGTTTAATTTCATTCAGAGATTGAACTGCGCTTGGTACATCTATTATAATGATAAAAATTGAAATAACAATTACTTTTATACTAATTTAGACCAATGAGAAGTTAAACACACACAACCTTTTAGCTATAAACAATAAATATTAATTTATATAGATTTGAAAATGATTAAAGAAATTTTAATAATAATATTAGTTTTTAATATGGTCAACTCAATTGTTGTAACCGTTCAAGGTAAAAATTCAACAAGATGTGTATGTCCTGATACGGCAGTATTGATGGATATTTTGTATATGATAGATAGGCCTAGATATTTGAAAACTCCAGCCAAAAGATTATCTGAAAGAATGAGTAATTTAGAATTCCGATTTGAGCATACATATGAGACTTTAAAAAGAGCTAAAAACGAATTATATGATGATATTATATATCTAAATAAGACCATTGGTATTATCAAAAATGAATTAAGAAAATCAATATTCGAATTGAAAGAAAATCGTAAACTTAATGAAAAAATGTTGAATCAAGTTCAATATAGTATAAAATTTTATTCTAATAAAACAACTGATCAGTTCAATCGTATAATGAAATTACAACAACCAATTAACAGTGCCAACAAATCATCATTGCCATTTCCATTATATATTTTTACATATTTTCTTAGTATTGCATGATTCTGATTGGTCGAATATAGTATAAATAAGGTTACACTTCCAAATACTTTTATAAAATGCCAGAAACTACTATTTTTTTATAACTTTGTTGAATGAGCTGGTCTCTAATAATAGAGAAGAAGATGATATCATTAAAAACATAAAATTCATGGTAAACCATACCGAGAAAATCGTAGAAGACATTCCATTTGATTATGAAAAAATTCTCAATTTGCCAACATTGGAGAGAAAGAAGTCATTCCAATCGATATTTAGTTATATGTTTGATGAAAATAATAAATGGATGCAAATAATAGTAGGATTAATGTATATGAAACACATGATATTAAAATCTGGCTCTGACTATGAAAATTATTTCCAATGGTCTATAGAGGTAAATTACTTTATATTGTTATTAATTTATCAATTCTTAGGTGATAGAAACAAAAATTGATCCGTGGGTAGAAACAAACGGTGGATAGACAGCGATTATTCAAGTTGCCGCAGAAGCCAAACGCTCTGATATTTATATCGAAAATTGCAAATTTTTATTAAAACTATTAACTGGAGCATCTGTTTTATATTTATGTAATAAAGTTTATCATAGATTTTAATAAATATTTCTTTGTTATTATTATTATTAATAAAAAACTACATTTTTAAAGATTTATTGATTATTAGATGAACATTCTTCATCACCACAATATTCTATCATAATATTTTCTATAACATGGTCAATACAATTCTTAAATTCGGTAGGCTCATCTTTAATAATTTCGGTAGTATCTTAAGTATCATTATTATTTTCTTCATCATTAATAAGTGTATCATCAATAATTTCTTCAGAATCATTAATAATTTCAGTATTTATTTCTCCATCATTAACAATTTCAGTATCATCACTCTGACATCCAGAATCACACATGAATCTTCTTTACTCAATGCTTCAACTAGAGTCAACATATCTCTAATTTTTACACCGGTTATTTCTTCGAGTTTATCAAACAAAAAGTTTATTAAATATTCTAAACGAAATTAATTAATTATTTTATATTTTATATTTTACCTTTTTCAGACAACATTTTAAAACTATTTTAAAACTACTTATAATTTTGTTTATAGAATAACGAAGAAAACATTAATACATTTATTAAACACTAAACACTATACATTAAAATAATTGTGAAAGTCTAGCAGTAACAATTTTACAGGTTGGAGAAATCACATCATTTTGATCTGCTTTATATCCTTGTATTGCCTATTTCTGTAAATGCATCATAATATCTGGTATATTGATTCGTGAAGAAAGCATTTTTATTGCATTTTAAGTTGGAATTGATCTTTTTGAACGTATTATCGATATCCTTGATATCTAACATTGAGAGAGTCCCAACAAGAAATTGAAATTGAGTTTCACTAGATTTGCCAATTGCATATTGTCAGGCTCCTTTAAAAAATACATTATATAGTTGTGGAACATCTGAACTGGTTGTACACTTATTTTCTTGGTCATGTTTGATTTATGATCTTTATAAGGTGGTGACGCGCTTTTATACTCTTGAAAGATACTGATTAACCAATCAGAATCATGCATAATATTATAACAAAGACAATGCATGATAAGTGCATGATAAGTGCAAGACAAGTGCGTGACTAGAAAACTGTATGTGAATTAACTCGTGGATTTTGTATATGATTTTACACACATCACATATATAAAATGCATTATTAATATCACGTGTTTATTATTATTATTACTATTATTATTGTTAACACCACCAAAATAAAACTATTACTACCAAAATAAAATACAAAACATTTATCATTATTATTATTATTATTACTATTATTACTATTATTATTATTATTGTTACTATTATTATTATTATTATTATTATTATTATTATTATTATTATTATTATTATTATTGTTACAACAACCAAAATAAAAAATACCAAAATAAAATACAAAACATTTATTGTTACCACCACAAAAAATAAAACTACCAAAACAAAACAAAAATAAAATACCAAACATTTATTTTCGGAAAAGTTGATATTTAGATGAATTCCTAACAGATTTTGTCAGGCACCATTCGACATATCGCTGGTAGCGAAAATCACAGCAGCTGCAACCCAGAATACATGGGTATTCGGGTTCCATCTCCTTCGGTCTTCGGTCAAGCTTTATATCCCATAGAGCTTGATCTATTATATTAAAGATCCATATGTTGGTTGTTCCATATACCAGATGTGGGATACTTGATTCTGGCTGGTCTTTGACTATTGATCGTAGTTGTGGGTAGAAAAAGAACAACCGTTCTAAGATCACGGCCTGATATTTATCTGGAAACAATGATAATAATATTAATAATAAAATAAATAATAAATTTAACGTAATTTTCTATTACTTTCTTTGTTAATTTAGTGCTTGTTGTCATCATAATATTTTCCATTTTTAAAAATGAAATGAAATGAATAAGCAAGTTGTTTTAATCAATCATTAGCCAATCAGATATCGACCAATCCCGTGATTTCATTTTGTATGTCACAAACAATATTTTTGTACTCTAGATTTCGCAACCCTAATATGACTATTTGGCCACTGGCAAACACGTTAACATACATTGGATTGTATTTTAAAAGCCTCAGTGCAAAAAATAATTCTGGCTCGAACATGCAAAGACATTTTGTTGACATGTTGTATAGATTGATAGATTGTCCCCTATCCATGGTAACCGTAATTGACTGTATTTTAATTTCCTTTATTCTATATTGCAATTTATTGACATCTAAAGATTTCTTGCATCCCATGATTCTACATTTGCGAGATTATTTATAATAGGGTATTTTCCGCTTCTATCAACAATTTGCTGGGGTTTACCATTTGGAAATGACATTTTTGATACATCGAAAGTTCCTTTATAATTTATATTTGATAACATAATTAAACAATAATGAAATATTATTCTATATTTATGATTTTTAGAAAGAGTTCATTAAATTATATAATATAAACAAAAACCTATAATTATACAAATTAATAATGGACTTAGGAAATGATGCTGTATATCAAATCGTTGGCCCAAGTGGTAGTGGTAAAACTATGTTTGTGTGTAAATTACTGAAATCTAATTTATTTCAAACCAAATTCAACAACATTTATTGGCACAGGGGTGCAGATGAAGAACATGGATTAACTCAAAATAATTTCTGTAAATTGAAAAATATGAAAACAGTAAAGGGTTTCGATAAAAACTGGTCAAGTCGTTTAAGAAAAAGTGATGTCATCATTATTGATGATTTGTATCAGGAAGCTAATAAAGAAAAGCGCCACTTTCCGGAAGCCAAGTAATTGAGAAACTTCCAAATAACATAGATTCTGAAATACCTCAACTCTACACACTGGAATACTGAACTTGACAAGGTCGCTATAGAATTTTATCAGTTTAGAAATTCATTGCTTGAGAAATGTTTGTATCAGTGACAATATCCGTCTCAATCTCGTATTAAACAGACGCAAAATGCACAAATAAATTCTCAGAATTTGATCAAACGAAATTCAACATAAAATCAGTTATCCAATGTTTATTTTTCCAAAATGCAAGGCTAAGGTTATGATTTTGAAGGAATTTGTAATCTTTCAAAGGGTTTCCGTCGATTCAATTTAGATAAGAAAGGGAATATGATCGAAAATTGTGATAATTTGCAGTGATTTGATAAGACGCTAATAGGCAAACTGTAAAGATTTTGAATTAATTTGTAAAGCATCTTGAATCGCGTTGCTGTCAATAGTTACATGAATCAACCAATCAAAATTGAGTATACATATGACGTTACTTCAGGGAAATTATTTCAATCAGGATTTAGACTCATAATAAAAATAATAATAATAATAATAATAATAATAATAATAATAATAATAATAATAATAATAATAATATTTATAGATTTTTGAGTGATTTATTGTACCATATGTGAAATCGTATGCTATAGTTAATGATGCGTGATTAAAAAAATAATAAAAGTTCAAATTGTTTATTTAATTTAATAATGATTCTGATTTTGTTTTCTTTTTGTATTATTTTAATTTTGTATTATTTCGGTAAACGCTGGCGATCGTGTCAAAGAATTCTTCGAAATCAGGCACCTCTTGTGAAAGGTCTTCCTTTAATTGGCAGTTTGCTCGATATCAAATTGCCCCTCCACATTTATCTGAAGGATCTCAGTCAAATCTATGGACCTGTCTATAGAATAAAACTAGGGTTTCGAGAGATTTTGGTGTTCAATTCTTTTGAAATTCTCAAACAGACCTTCAAACTGGACGGAAATTCGTTTTCAGGAAGATGGTCTACATGCTTGTTCAAAGTTTTAACTCACGATTCTGGAATCATATTTACAGATGGCGAAGTTTGGGCTAAACAGCGAGCATTTATGCAAAAGGTTTTAAGAGATTTCGGGGTTGGAAGATCCAAATCTTCTGAAATAGTTCAATTTGAATGTGAAAGCTGTCTCGACGAAATCAAACAGTTGGCCGGGAAGAAAGTAGATTTCTCTCAACTAATTCCAATTTACACTCTAAATATCATTTCGAAATTTATCATGAATAAAAGGTTCTGTCGCGAGGATCCAAAGTTGAAATTTATGCAAAAGATGATGTTAGATTCTCTGAAAAAAATTGATTTTGTTTTAATTTTCTACTTGGTCTTTCCATACTTTGAGAACTCTTCGCTCGTCTTCAAATTCTTTATGAAACTAACAACTCATCTAAAAATGGTTTTGAAGATTTACGATAGTTTAAATGAGGAAATAGAGACTCACCAAAAGTTATTAGATTTGAATAGCGATGGAGAGGATATGATTGACAGATTTTTATTGGAACAGAAAAAGGTTATGGAAAAAACAGGTTCCGTTGACACCTTCACAGAATGGCAATTGATTCGGAATTCCTTTGAAATGCTAGTGGCAGGGTATGAGACTACCTCAACAACTCTCGTTTGGAGTCTAATGTTCATGAGTCGACATCAAGATATCCAAGAAAAGGTTTACAAAGAAATCGTTAGCGTAATTGGAAAAGAAAAACTGCCAAGCATAAATGATAAGAAAGATATGGACTATACTCAAGCAATTATGGATGAAATACTTAGAATGAGTTCGGTTACTCCATTAGCATCATTTCATAGAGCCATGATTGACTGCTCTGCTAAAGGATTTTTCGTCCCAAAAGATACGTTAATCTTTCCAAACTTATATGCATGCCATTTCGATCCAGATGTTTGGAGTAATCCTTCTGAGTTCTATCCAAATCATTTCCTGTCGACAGATGATAACATCCCAATGAAGTACTGTCCACGAGAGGAGTTGATCCCATTTGGAATCGGTAAACGGCAATGTTTGGGAGAATCGCTTGCTAGAATGGAGTATTTCATTTTCTTCTGTAGCATCCTTCAAAGGTTTAAAGTTCGATTTGCTGAAGAAATGACAGAAATGAGATATCAAGAGGTTCTTCGTGGAAATGATGGAGTTATCCGAATTTGCTTGGAAACTAATTTTATCTTTGAAGAGAGACAACTTTAATTAATTTATGTTTTTCATTAATAATAAACTGATATGAGGATTTTTCTATATTTCTAGCATATTTTGGGTTTTATTAATTATTTTTGGTAGGATTTGACTTCCATCTCACTGGGCGCGTTGTCATGTTTATTTAACTTTGTTTAAAGAAGATCTTGACTTGGAAAAATGACAGCTTTGACCGATCATTGGCATTTTAACTTTCGCCATATGATAACTTTTTTCTTTTTTTCTAATATGAAAACCTTTTTTTCAAGGTTGAAAGAAACAAATCCTTATTACAAGCTTAATAAAATACAATTCTTCCTCGGTTAAGTTAGGTATGTTATTGAATGGTTTACATAACGAATAGTCATCAAAGAGCCATGTGCCAGATCGACCTTTGCCCTCATTCCCATATTTATAATTGTGTATAAGTTATCACTATATTGCTGGCGTATAGCGTTTATTTAAAAAACAATTTCTAAGGTTATGTCCTGATTAGTCAGCGACAATTATCTAGACGCCTTCAAAATTATTTTACTACCTCACATATGTACATAGTGGGTGAAAATCCATGAGCATGTGAGCTCCATTTCTAAACTTATTCCTCTTGATATTTTCACTTTTGGGTTCGTGACTGCTAATGGGATGTCCTTAGTCTTCCTATATCCATATTTCAATGGTCTACTTCATTCATTATTTGTTAATATATCTTCCAAAAACTTTAGCAAGTATCCACCTTTATTTTTTGGAAAATTTTCTTTTATTTATTGATTGCTATAAAAATTCTATTTCGTCCCTATTTGACCATTTAGCTTCTTTTATTAATATTTATTTATGTGACGGTATTGAAAATCCAATCCAAAGACATTCAGTTGTCTATTCTCATTTCACCGCAAGTTATAGCTAATTGGATTTTAATGAGTGCTAGTCGGATATAACGAATTAGTTTTTTATCCAAGCTAGTTTCCGACTTCCTACCTACACTTACAGTTCAATGCGCTATAACCTCAACTTTTCTGTGTCCGAGGAAGCAACTGTAGCTTCCTTATTTGTAGCAACTTCCGGGTATATAAACAGCTGGAGTGTTGCTACCATTCTTCACTTTGTTCATGTTATCAATGAATTTGATTTTAGATGTGAATGTACCAGAGAAATTTCTAATCGGTGCTACTTTCAGACCTGTTAACAGTTGAATACAGCAAGCCTTTTGGTATCTCACATCGTGGTATTTGGATTTTAGAGTCATATAAGCATTTAAATCAGTTAAGAAATTAAAAAAAAACAAAACAAACAAAATCCTTTATTACATAACCACATAAAATTAATTTACAGAAAAAATAAAATAATAAACCACTTAATAAAAAACCACTAATACAAAGTTGTCTGACTGTGATTGTGAATCAGAACTGAAAAAATATAAACTGAAAACTGACTAATTAATATGATTATTTAGATTGAAGTATACGCGTCTATTTAAACTGACTTTTATCTGTGTGTTTGGTACTGTCTCTGGCAATACACATACCAACATGCCTTTCCGTGCAAGCATGCATTTATTTTCATTATTAATCTGATTTTTATGTATCTATTTTTAGCGATAGTTTGTAATTTAATTTAATTTATTTAAGTATTATTATGAAATTTTTTATAGAAATACATATTTTAATTTTCTTTTAATTAGTTTCCATTGTTTTATTTTGATATTAAACATGGCTGATTTAATATGGATCTTTCGTTTGATAATTCAAGCCAAAATTAATTTAATTATTGCTGATTCAACAAGTATTTTATTGTCCCAATAAACATTTTCTGTAATCTCAGCCGACTTACAGATCATTATATAGTTTTTCAAGGACTAAAATTTAATTTTAAAATGTTTTTTGTTTTATCAGTTACAATGTAAAGAAATATTAAAATGTATTGTTTTAGAACTTTTGTTTTAGGATCGCTTACAAAGTTTCTCAGTGAGATTAAAATAAGGTGATCAAAAAGCCCTTTCCAGTCATAATGATACAGCATGAAACAGATGACGCTGGGTTTTCGGTATCTAATTTTATTTTCTATTTTTACTAATTAATAATAAAATTTTTAAATTATTTTTTATAGATTTGTTAGTGTACGGGGAACATTTAAACAATTAATTGACAGTTCTTACCCAAACATCTCACTTCCTCTCTAATGCTACATTTACCTCGCACACAACACAATTTAAGCCTTACTACCATGCACCCATGAGCGGACCTATGTTGGTACTGTGCATGACAGCCGATTGTTACTCAAGCAGGTGAGCGTCGTTACCAACACTACTCCTTGAATAGCCTTCGATTCGGGTACGATGAGGCCGTTAGAAGGACTTACGATTTACTTAATTAATATCGTTGCTTGTCAAATCAAGTATCCAAATCGTGAACTGTGAAACGCTTTATGAAGATATCGAGAAATCTAAACGTTTACTAAAGCCTTTATTAAATTTTTGCCCATTTAATAGGAGATAATTTATTTATTTAATTAATTTACTACTTACTAGATTTAGAAATCATTACAAATAAAAAAAACTAAAGTAAAACTACAATTTTATCACAATGGAAATATGTATTAGCGTCAAAGTCAAATTTCTTCATCAATCTTCTTCGGAATCGATGTCTACCTTCGTGGCGTGGGGTTTGAATGTTATAGTGAAAGATTTCTAGCCGCCAGGTCAAAATTATTGCATACCGGTGGCTCGGTGATCGAAATAATTTGCGGATTGGATTTTTAGCTGGAGATTTCGGGTACATCGTCTTTGTCAGGAAATGTTCTGGTGGATATGGTGATTTGCAAATTGGTTGGTGCATCCATGGAGAGGCTGTCCATCGAGATGTTGAACTGGGATTGTGCCGGATCGGTTGAAAAAAATCCAGCAATCTGGGTGCATACACTATTTCCAGATTAGAGTCGTTGGGCATAGAAATAGGTTCATGCAAAACTGTTTCCGACATCATGCTTGAATTAGTATTTTCCATGGCGCTCAAATTCACTTGTAATGCGGCATTCTCAGCCCTCCTCTTTTCTCTTCTCCGGCGGTTCTTGTTAGGTTTGTGCTTACGATTAGGTGTTGATGAAGTCGGCATTGTTGTGCCCACATTAGGGACGTCGTATCTCGCGAGATTTGATGAATAGATTGGCAGATGGTGCGTTGGAATAATATTGAGACGTAGGGCCCTATTCCGATTATATAGCCCCGCCTGCAGCTCATTCTACCTAAATATTTGTCTTAAAGCGGCACCCTGATCCGCAATGGTGATTCTTTGTCCTCTGTTTTCTATGATAATGTCATACCGGGCTCGAGAAAGTCATGTTATTTTCTTGTATAGCTCTCTCGCGGCATCCGGGGAAAACCATTTCCCTTTTATTTTAGCGTATTTATCATTTATGATACAATGCTCGTTTTCTAAATTCTCCAAGTGCTTAGTGACAGCGACGACTGACAGAGTCGGTGAAGTCTTAGGATGTGAGCCCGTCAGATACAAACCCCCTTGGCTTACGTAATTGTTACGTAACATTTGACCTCTGCACGCGCTGTTGCTACCTGGAGATTGACCTCTGTCCACTAGTTTCTACCTAGTAATTGATCAAAGGTCAGTGACCTCATGATTACGTCACTTGACCATTGGTCAGTACACGCTTATTATGTCACTGGTCACACTTATTATGTCACTGGTCACTACTCGGAGACTAGTTACCTAACTGTTATTATGTCACGTTGTTGTGGACCAACACACCTTCCACACACTTACCTTATTATGTCACTTAGTTGTGGACCAACACACCTACCTTCTAGAACATTCCACACACCTACCTTATAGAACCTTCCACACACCTACCTTATTATGTCACGTAGTTGTGGACCAACACCCCTACCTTCTAGAACATTCCACACAACTACCAACTTCCACACACCTCCCTTCTAGAACCTTCCGCACACCTACCTTCTTAAACATTTCACACACACACCAACCAACGATCAACGATCCGCACCCATCCGTACCCATCCGTACCCATCCACGCCGATCCGCGCCGATCCACACCCATCCGCACCCATCCGTACTCATCCATACCAATGCATACCAATCCGTACCCAACACGCCTACAACTACGTCTACGTCATAGCAAAATCACTCACTTATACTATTGGTATTATTATTATACTGTTTACTTCATATAAACGTAAGAGTTTCGTTTACCTCATACATTCATGTTACTTGCATGTGATATATTAAAAAATTATATTTACATGAAATTTTCAATTGTTAATTATATTATTACATAAAAATATATAAAATAATCATTAAACATAGTAAATTAACATCAAACTCGTCTTAAAAATAAATGTTCAATCTTAAATTATTTAGCTTACTGACTATTTTGTTAGTAGTATACTACGTAACAATTTTATCAAAATAATCATAAAACTTTAATAATTAATAATTTATAAAAAATTATATTTACATGAAATTTTTAATTGTTAATTATATTATTACATAAAAATTATAAAATAATCATTAAACATAATAATAGTATATAATAGTATATTGATAGTTTATTTAATTAAAATCAAGTCACTCAAAACTTAAATATGAACACTGGATTTACAATATTTTAAGAAAATAATTCAACAAGTTTAAAATTTCAACTTAACTAAATGTAAAAAATTATACAAGATTTACTTTACCAATTTATATAAAATTTTAAATTTACAGCAAATAAAATATACAGATTTATATTCTATTATTTACATGTAAATACTTAACCAAATTCTATAAATTTATAGCAAATATACTGTTTCTAATGAAAATTCAATATTTTGATAATAATTCACCAAGTTAGTCGGATACTAATTTATAAGTTCATTCGACTCTATAAATTATTAGCGATACCATCAACTAAATTCGTTGTAACAACTATTTTAGTGTTTTTATGAAGTCACTGGGTTTACAAATGAAAGTAACCGATAATTTCGGACATTAAAGCTTTATGCAGCCAAAATTGATTAAATAACCATTAAAAATTCATCAGGTGATACCTATTAAATATTTCAATAATTTATGATTCAAACTATGTATATTATAATACTTTTCGATAAATTTATGGATAAACTATTACATGGTTTGTTATAAAGTTATTTAAAAGGTTAAGAATTTTAACCCTATGTAAAGAAATAGTTAACAATTTTAACCCAAAGTAATGAAATATTTAATAGTTCTAACTCTAAATAATGAAAAATAACTTTTAACCCTAAAAGATGAAATATAACTTTGAACCCTATGTGATTAAAAGTTATAACCTTATGTATACCAATAATTACTAAATACCAAGTAAACACATGTCTTTCATAAAGAATAGTTTGTAAAAAACATACATATATTTAATAATCGTTGACAATTTTTAAGTACCAGTTAAAAATGGTTTGAAAATATGAATAAATATTTTAATTTAAGAATATTAAATTGAAAATCTCTATTGAAATTAGATTAAAATGTATATAAATTTGTTAATCGTCAATTTAAATAAACTCGTAAAATTATTGATTGATTAAATGCAATTGTTAATTAGAAATATTATTGACTGAACTTTTTTTAATATAAAGTTATTCTTGAAACAACATAAAAATCATATTTCAATAACTTTTCTTTAAATTAATTTTGAAAAAGTATAAACCAAATACTTGATTTTGATTGGCTGTTACTTTTACAATTAACAACGACATTATTTTTTGAGAAATTTAATCGCTAAACTCAAAATACTAATAAATTTATCAATATATTAAAATTATTACAGTTTTCTTGAAAATAATTTGAAAACATACAAACTATTTTTCAATAAACTTATTATTTAACTAAAACCGGTTGTTGAAAATACTAATAAATTTATCAATTAAAATAATTAAAATTTTCATGAAAATAATAATTTGAAAATGAAATTATAGAATACTTGATTCTGATTGGTTAATTCTATTTATTACCAATGACAACGACTCAAATTAATTCAAATTTTAATGTTCAAATTATTTTCTAAATATTATTGGTACCGCATTGATAGGAAACCATACTATTCAATCGAACATAATTTCATTAATCTTTTTAAATAAATCAACAAAAGTCATTTAAAATTAATATAATGTTGAACTTATTGCTAATCACCGACTTATTTTATTTAACACATATCCGAATCTAATTATATGCATTGTAAAACACTACAAGTAATAATTCTTTGATGCTCCTATTAACATTACAACTTTTACATGCTGGACCAATATATTTTCCAGTAAAATGGTCTAACCTTATCTACTATGTTCTTATTACACAAATAACAATATTCACAATTATCAAATGAATATTCTTCAAAAATTCATAAACGTAGTTTTGACCAATGAAATGATGGTAACTTGTCATAGCAGTGAAGTTGTTGATTAATAAGAGTCTATCAGAAATTGGCAAATGTTTTTGAAAATAAATGTTATCTTTTGGTAAAATAGATTCAAAATCTGCATAGATAACGAAATGAGGTGTTATCGTTTTTGAACTCCAAATATTTATCTTTTGGTAATGTATAATGCGTAGTACCCAACTGATTTTTCTTACATAATTGGTGTTTTTCAAAGGATTTTGGCTTACGAAATCCATTTAAACAATTTTCACACCATTTGCAACAAATTCGAACATTACAATCATTATTTTTATGCCAATTCATCAAGGATTGTAAATTAGTTACTGCTGTATAATGATATTTTCCCCCCTCCTTTATCAATAATAAATAAATTGGATCCAATCCAGTTACTTTTGTTCGGTGAATTATATTTAAATATGGATGCTTTGTTATAAGTTCTTCTCTATCCTCAAAGTTTTCGTTTAATCATTACATTAATTGCTAAACCAGGATTTTTCTTCACAAAAGTTGGAATATCACACAGTTTCATTGACATATCGTTAGGATCGTATACCAAGTCATTCATATACGGTAAATATTTTCTTGGTCTATCTCTATCTTTCTTGATTTTATCAGATTTCAATACAGCCAAAACACTATATATGAAACATAAATTATTGGTATTTTGTACGTTAACTATTACCTTTTCACCTATTAGAGCTTTAGGTGTTGGAATATAACTATGTCCAGATAACCTAGTTATATTAGAAACTTTGGTTACCTTGAAATTTACTTCTAATATTCGGTTTATTCTCAAACTACTTCTGTTCATTCAACAATATTTTCATTTATTTTCTTTGTACCAATATCAAGAAAAGTTGTAGTCACTGAAGCAGCGTGATTTGATATACTATCTACTTTGAGTTCCCCATCTTTTTCAAATTCTACTTAAACTTCAAATTGAACTTTTGAATGTTTCATTTCATTTAATGTAATTTTTAATTTTTCCAAAAGAGAAGAACTATTTCCTTAACATTATATCTTCCGATGTTCACTTTTATAATTCGATGTGAGCGTAGTAAATCATATTCAATTTCTGGTTCAACAATAATGTCGCTTAACCCTAGTCCAATTTGTAAATCATCTTTAATAAATATTTTTTCAAGTATTTCAGATTTTATGGTGGTTTTTCGTTTCAAACTGTATTTAAACGATGATTTTTTATCCGTATAAAATTGATATATTACTGAGCATTTCATGTAAAACTCTACATTTCTCTGCACATACTCAATATTTAGCAAAAATATCTACTTTAAATCGATATATTACTGAGCATTTTCATTAAAAACCCGATAGTTATCTGTACATACTTGATATTTAACCATAATTTCCTCCTTAAAATTGATATATTACTGATAATTTCACGCATAACCCTATATTTATCTGTACAAACTCAATATTTAGCCAAAATATCACACTTTAAAATTGATATATTACTGATCATTAAAACCATATATTTATCTACACATACTCAATACTTAGCCATAATTTATCCTTTAAAATTGATATATTACTGATCATTTTCATGTAAAATCTAACATTGAATGATTATTTCTACCCAAACCTTTGATTAATTTCTTTTAACACTGTATAAAATGATATACAAATTGTTATTACGTCATAATTAATCGATTAAATTTCTCACTCAATATTTCCCCTTAGTAATTTACTACATCTTAACTCGATATTCCAACTTGTAAAGCATACTAGAATTGATCAAAATTCTAATCCATAGTGATAAATCTAACCTTTCCATTATACTTAACACTTTCTAAAATTGATGCAGTTCTCTTAAAAGTTTACGTCAAATTCTCAATAAATTCTTTAGTAATATCAATTGAACTTCGATTAGATATAAAATTCATGAAAACTATATCGAAAATCCTAAATTTAAACTAAAGTATTTAACAGGCTCTATATTATACTAAGTGGACATATATGATAAATTAATATACTAGCTATTATTCAATACATTATTACAAGTTTTAGTCTAATTAAACACAATTTCCATATTGAAGCCAATTTAACGATAAAAAATATTTAATCGAATATCAAAAGTTGATAACTAACTCTTAAATAACCAAAAAAGTAGTATTTTCAAATTGAATACTAGTATTAATTCTGAAATATAATTTCTTAATAGTTTTAATGTCCAAAATTTTGGTTTATTTAATTTTCTTAATCAAATTTTCCTTCTAAATGATTACACAAATTTCTAAATAAGTATCATTTGCGTATATGTACCCATAAAATTATTTAAAATCTGTACGGAGGGGCAAGCGGTGTTGACCTACTTGACGGATACCACACACAGACAATAACACACTTTTTCCGACTTTTTACTTCTAGTTGTGAATTTGCGAGAAAAGTTAACCTTGATTCTTTGAACTTTGTAGCTGGTCCGCGACTTGGTATTATCAATCCGACTTTGCAAGAAACGTTTGATTGGATCAATGGGAAAGAGCCAAAACCTCGGCATTCTGATAAGAAAACTCGTTTTCAGCGAACTAGAATTGCGATTGCTTTTTTAAGAAAGAACATGATATTAATATTATGTTTATTGTCACCAAAGGTAAACCTTCACTCTTCATTACATCAGAAAAACGTGGGACATTTATTCTTACTCCTGATTTGCGTAAAACTACTTCAAAAGTCTTGCACATGGCTCTCTGTGACTCGTATCTTTCGAAATGGGAAAAAGGCTGCACTTCAAATTTCATTGCCTCAGTCATTAAACTTTCACCAAAAATTAATAAAGCTATTTATCGAGGTGACATTTCTGAGTTTGCTTGGCACTTTATCCATCGTGCTCGTACAAATACTTTGTCCATCAATGCAAAACCACATAATAAAGGTAATAAAAGACTGTGTCGATTATGTCACACTGAAGACGAAACAATGTTGCATATTATTCAATCTTGTAAAATCCATTTGACTCTTGGTTCTGAGAGGCACAATGATTGTCTTGATCTGATTTCGTCTCACTTGTCGAAAAATTCAAATTTGATTGTTGCTGTTGACCATGTATGTTCACTTGTTCCGGAATCGAAAGAGCGAGTAGATTTAATGATCACTGACATGGTGCGGAAAACAATATTTTTAGTTGACATGAAATGTCCATGTGATACAATTAATAATTTTGCACTAGTAGATCTTCTTAATTTACAAAAATACGATTCGTTGAAAATGCAAATACAAGATGCCAAACCTGACTTCAAAGTGGAGCTTGATACTTGTATCATCGGCTCTTTAGGTTCCTTTCCTCCAAAGACTCCTGAATTACTTTTAAAGATTGGAGTTGATCGAAATCACCTGAAAGGTTTATTAAAAGATTGTGCGCTAAGCAATATTTCCCATTCTGCTAGACGGTGGCAATACCACAAGACGGGTATTTTGGTAAATCTTGAAAAATTTCGATTTAATAAATGTTTGAGTTAAAATTGCCATTTGACTTGTGTATGTGATTTATTGTGTTAATTAATGAATTCCAACCTCTTCCAGGGAAAGGTTTAACTTTGCATAAAATTAAACTCTCTGTCTACACTTGGTAGCAAATTAATCTAGAATGAAGAAGCCTGATGATATTTTTCCCAAATCTGCTGAAAACTTGATTCTGAAGGATGGAAATAAAAGCAGATAAAGATTCAATATTCGATAAAGAAATGGACCTCAACAATCAATGTCAATTATCAATAATAAATCTGGGCAGATGTCAGAAGTCGATAATCAAATGCTGAACTCCAATGACCGAATCTACTTTGATGTCTTAGATTTGTGATCAGCTTCCACTACAAAGGTGCTGCATCAAAAGACAATGGAGATTCAATACCGGATGAAAATGCCGATGAAAGAGAATCAGAGCCGAGGACAATTTAGAGAAAATTCAATTGCAAATGCGTCAAGAGTTCCTCAACAATAAGATGAAATATCGAAACTCAATTGGATCTTTTGCTTTTGGAGAGTCTCAGAACGCCAAGCTCCACGTAGAGCTGTGTCCGATATGAAAAATTCAAAATTGTTATATTAATAAATTTTTATATGAGTGATTTTGCTAAGTCTACGACTTAGTCGTAGACGTAGTTGTAGGCGTATTGAATACTGATTGGTATGGATTGGTATGGATGGGTACGGATGGGTACGGATGGGTACGGATGGGTACGGATGGGTACGGATGGAAGTGGATGGGTGTGGATCGGCGCGGATCGGTGTGGATGGGTACGGATGGGTTCAGATGGGTGCGGATCGTTGATCGTTGGTTGGTGTGTGTGTGAAATGTTCTAGACGGTAGGTGTGTGGAATGTGGTAGGTGCGTGGAAGGTTCTAGAAGGTCGGTGTGTTGGTCCACAACTACGTGACATAATAACAGTTAGGTAACTAGTCTCCGAGTAGTGACCAGTGACATAATAAGTGTGACCAGTGACATAATAAGCGTGTACTGACCAATGGTCAAGTGACGTAATCATGAGGTCATTGACCTTTGATCAATTACTAGGTAGAAACTAGTGGACAGAGGTCAATCTCCAGATAGCAACAGCGCATGCAGAGGTCAAATGTTACGTAACAATTACGTAAGCCAAGGGGGTTTGTATCTGACGGGCTCACATCCTAAGACTTCACCGACTCTGTCAGTCGTCGCTGTCACTAAGCACTTGGAGAATTTAGAAAACGAGCATTGTATCATAAATGATAAATACGCTAAAATAAAAGGGAAATGGTTTTCCCCGGATGCCGCGAGAGAGCTATACAAGAAAATAACATGACTTTCTCGAGCCCGGTATGACATTATCATAGAAAACAGAGGACAAAGAATCACCATTGCGGATCAGGGTGCCGCTTTAAGACAAATATTTAGGTAGAATGAGCTGCAGGCGGGGCTATATAATCGGAATAGGGCCCTACGTCTCAATATTATTCCAACGCACCATCTGCCAATCTATTCATCAAATCTCGCGAGATACGACGTCCCTAATGTGGGCACAACAATGCCGACTTCATCAACACCTAATCGTAAGCACAAACCTAACAAGAACCGCCGGAGAAGAGAAAAGAGGAGGGCTGAGAATGCCGCATTACAAGTGAATTTGAGCGCCATGGAAAATACTAATTCAAGCATGATGTCGGAAACAGTTTTGCATGAACCTATTTCTATGCCCAACGACTCTAATCTGGAAATAGTGTATGCACCCAGATTGCTGGATTTTTTTCAACCGATCCGGCACAATCCCAGTTCAACATCTCGATGGACAGCCTCTCTATGGATGCACCAACCAATTTGCAAATCACCATATCCACCAGAACATTTCCTGACAAAGACGATGTACCCGAAATCTCCAGCTAAAAATCCAATCCGCAAATTATTTCGATCACCGAGCCACCGGTATGCAATAATTTTGACCTGGCGGCTAGAAATCTTTCACTATAACATTCAAACCCCACGCCACGAAGGTAGACATCGATTCCGAAGAAGATTGATGAAGAAATTTGACTTTGACGCTAATACATATTTCCATTGTGATAAAATTGTAGTTTTACTTTAGTTTTTTTTTATTTGTAATGATTTCTAAATCTAGTAAGTAGTAAATTAATTAAATAAATAAATTATCTCCTATTAAATGGGCAAAAATTTAATAAAGGCTTTAGTAAACGTTTAGATTTCTCGATATCTTCATAAAGCGTTTCACAGTTCACGATTTGGATACTTGATTTGACAAGCAACGATATTAATTAAGTAAATCGTAAGTCCTTCTAACGGCCTCATCGTACCCGAATCGAAGGCTATTCAAGGAGTAGTGTTGGTAACGACGCTCACCTGCTTGAGTAACAATCGGCTGTCATGCACAGTACCAACATAGGTCCGCTCATGGGTGCATGGTAGTAAGGCTTAAATTGTGTTGTGTGCGAGGTAAATGTAGCATTAGAGAGGAAGTGAGATGTTTGGGTAAGAACTGTCAATTAATTGTTTAAATGTTCCCCGTACACTAACAAATCTATAAAAAATAATTTAAAAATTTTATTATTAATTAGTAAAATAGAAAATAAAATTAGATACCGAAAACCCAGCGTCATCTGTTTCATGCTGTATCATTATGACTGGAAAGGGCTTTTTGATCACCTTATTTTAATCTCACTGAGAAACTTTGTAAGCGATCCTAAAACAAAAGTTCTAAAACAATACATTTTAATATTTCTTTACATTGTAACTGATAAAACAAAAAACATTTTAAAATTAAATTTTAGTCCTTGAAAAACTATATAATGATCTGTAAGTCGGCTGAGATTACAGAAAATGTTTATTGGGACAATAAAATACTTGTTGAATCAGCAATAATTAAATTAATTTTGGCTTGAATTATCAAACGAAAGATCCATATTAAATCAGCCATGTTTAATATCAAAATAAAACAATGGAAACTAATTAAAAGAAAATTAAAATATGTATTTCTATAAAAAATTTCATAATAATACTTAAATAAATTAAATTAAATTACAAACTATCGCTAAAAATAGATACATAAAAATCAGATTAATAATGAAAATAAATGCATGCTTGCACGGAAAGGCATGTTGGTATGTGTATTGCCAGAGACAGTACCAAACACACAGATAAAAGTCAGTTTAAATAGACGCGTATACTTCAATCTAAATAATCATATTAATTAGTCAGTTTTCAGTTTATATTTTTTCAGTTCTGATTCACAATCACAGTCAGACAACTTTGTATTAGTGGTTTTTTATTAAGTGGTTTATTATTTTATTTTTTCTGTAAATTAATTTTATGTGGTTATGTAATAAAGGATTTTGTTTGTTTTGTTTTTTTTTAATTTCTTAACTGATTTAAATGCTTATATGACTCTAAAATCCAAATACCACGATGTGAGATACCAAAAGGCTTGCTGTATTCAACTGTTAACAGGTCTGAAAGTAGCACCGATTAGAAATTTCTCTGGTACATTCACATCTAAAATCAAATTCATTGATAACATGAACAAAGTGAAGAATGGTAGCAACACTCCAGCTGTTTATATACCCGGAAGTTGCTACAAATAAGGAAGCTACAGTTGCTTCCTCGGACACAGAAAAGTTGAGGTTATAGCGCATTGAACTGTAAGTGTAGGTAGGAAGTCGGAAACTAGCTTGGATAAAAAACTAATTCGTTATATCCGACTAGCACTCATTAAAATCCAATTAGCTATAACTTGCGGTGAAATGAGAATAGACAACTGAATGTCTTTGGATTGGATTTTCAATACCGTCACATAAATAAATATTAATAAAAGAAGCTAAATGGTCAAATAGGGACGAAATAGAATTTTTATAGCAATCAATAAATAAAAGAAAATTTTCCAAAAAAATAAAGGTGGATACTTGCTAAAGTTTTGGAAGATATATTAACAAATAATGAATGAAGTAGACCATTGAAATATGGATATAGGAAGACTAAGGACATCCCATTAGCAGTCACGAACCCAAAAGTGAAAATATCAAGAGGAATAAGTTTAGAAATGGAGCTCACATGCTCATGGATTTTCACCCACTATGTACATATGTGAGGTAGTAAAATAATTTTGAAGGCGTCTAGATAATTGTCGCTGACTAATCAGGACATAACCTTAGAAATTGTTTTTTAAATAAACGCTATACGCCAGCAATATAGTGATAACTTATACACAATTATAAATATGGGAATGAGGGCAAAGGTCGATCTGGCACATGGCTCTTTGATGACTATTCGTTATGTAAACCATTCAATAACATACCTAACTTAACCGAGGAAGAATTGTATTTTATTAAGCTTGTAATAAGGATTTGTTTCTTTCAATCTTGAAAAAAAGGTTTTCATATTAGAAAAAAGAAAAAGTTATCATATGGCGAAAGTTAAAATGCCAATGATCGGTCAAAGCTGTCATTTTTCCAAGTCAAGATCTTCTTTAAACAAAGTTAAATAAACATGACAACGCGCCCAGTGAGATGGAAGTCAAATCCTACCAAAAATAATTAATAAAACCCAAAATATGCTAGAAATATAGAAAAATCCTCATATCAGTTTATTATTAATGAAAAACATAAATTAATTAAAGTTGTCTCTCTTCAAAGATAAAATTAGTTTCCAAGCAAATTCGGATAACTCCATCATTTCCACGAAGAACCTCTTGATATCTCATTTCTGTCATTTCTTCAGCAAATCGAACTTTAAACCTTTGAAGGATGCTACAGAAGAAAATGAAATACTCCATTCTAGCAAGCGATTCTCCCAAACATTGCCGTTTACCGATTCCAAATGGGATCAACTCCTCTCGTGGACAGTACTTCATTGGGATGTTATCATCTGTCGACAGGAAATGATTTGGATAGAACTCAGAAGGATTACTCCAAACATCTGGATCGAAATGGCATGCATATAAGTTTGGAAAGATTAACGTATCTTTTGGGACGAAAAATCCTTTAGCAGAGCAGTCAATCATGGCTCTATGAAATGATGCTAATGGAGTAACCGAACTCATTCTAAGTATTTCATCCATAATTGCTTGAGTATAGTCCATATCTTTCTTATCATTTATGCTTGGCAGTTTTTCTTTTCCAATTACGCTAACGATTTCTTTGTAAACCTTTTCTTGGATATCTTGATGTCGACTCATGAACATTAGACTCCAAACGAGAGTTGTTGAGGTAGTCTCATACCCTGCCACTAGCATTTCAAAGGAATTCCGAATCAATTGCCATTCTGTGAAGGTGTCAACGGAACCTGTTTTTTCCATAACCTTTTTCTGTTCCAATAAAAATCTGTCAATCATATCCTCTCCATCGCTATTCAAATCTAATAACTTTTGGTGAGTCTCTATTTCCTCATTTAAACTATCGTAAATCTTCAAAACCATTTTTAGATGAGTTGTTAGTTTCATAAAGAATTTGAAGACGAGCGAAGAGTTCTCAAAGTATGGAAAGACCAAGTAGAAAATTAAAACAAAATCAATTTTTTTCAGAGAATCTAACATCATCTTTTGCATAAATTTCAACTTTGGATCCTCGCGACAGAACCTTTTATTCATGATAAATTTCGAAATGATATTTAGAGTGTAAATTGGAATTAGTTGAGAGAAATCTACTTTCTTCCCGGCCAACTGTTTGATTTCGTCGAGACAGCTTTCACATTCAAATTGAACTATTTCAGAAGATTTGGATCTTCCAACCCCGAAATCTCTTAAAACCTTTTGCATAAATGCTCGCTGTTTAGCCCAAACTTCGCCATCTGTAAATATGATTCCAGAATCGTGAGTTAAAACTTTGAACAAGCATGTAGACCATCTTCCTGAAAACGAATTTCCGTCCAGTTTGAAGGTCTGTTTGAGAATTTCAAAAGAATTGAACACCAAAATCTCTCGAAACCCTAGTTTTATTCTATAGACAGGTCCATAGATTTGACTGAGATCCTTCAGATAAATGTGGAGGGGCAATTTGATATCGAGCAAACTGCCAATTAAAGGAAGACCTTTCACAAGAGGTGCCTGATTTCGAAGAATTCTTTGACGCGATCGCCAGCGTTTACCGAAATAATACAAAATTAAAATAATACAAAAAGAAAACAAAATCAGAATCATTATTAAATTAAATAAACAAGTTGAACTTTTATTATTTTTTTAATCACGCATCATTAACTATAGCATACGATTTCACATATGGTACAATAAATCACTCAAAAATCTATAAATATTATTGTTATTATTATTATTATTATTATTATTATTATTATTATTATTATTATTATTATTATTATTTTTATTATGAGTCTAAATCCTGATTGAAATAATTTCCCTGAAGTAACGTCATATGTATACTCAATTTTGATTGGTTGATTCATGTAACTATTGACAGCAACGCGATTCAAGATGCTTTACAAATTAATTCAAAATCTTTACAGTTTGCCTATTAGCGTCTTATCAAATCACTGCAAATTATCCCAATTTTCGATCATATTCCCTTTCTTATCTACATTGAATCGACGGAAACCCTTTGAAAGATTACAAATTCCTTCAAAATCATAACCTTAGCCTTGCATTTTGGAAAAATAAACATTGGATAACTGATTTTATGTTGAATTTCGTTTGATCAAATTCTGAGAATTTATTTGTGCATTTTGCTTCTGTTTAATACGAGATTAAGACGGATATTGTCACTGATACAAACATTTCTCAAGCAATGAATTTCTAAACTGATAAAATTCTATAGCGACCTTGTCATGTTCAGTATTCCAGTGTGTAGAGTTGAGGTATTTCAGAATCTATGTTTTTTGGAAGTTTCTCAATTACTTGGCTTCCGGCAGGAGTATCATCAACATTAGAAGGTGGCACAACAATAAGGAAAGGTCTTTTTCATTATCCATGAAATATTTCAGTTTAAACACTGAATTTAACATTTTATTAGTACAAATCCTTAATTGACTATTTAAATAAAATAAATTAATCACTCCTGAATTAGAGTAAAGGCATCGCAACTCACCTTTTTTAAACTGCAAACTCCTTGAAACAGTACCAACATTAAACAGTGACGAGTATCATCGTTATAAATTTAATTATCCAGCTCCAGGTAGATATAAAACCAAAGAGACGATATAAACCCATTTCATTTTTAACCTACCCAAATCAAGCATGTGTAAATGATTTAAGTAGTGGGATACAGGCCCGCTACCCCACCGGCTAGCCGAGACAAAGATATATACCTCTTCCCCCCACGTAAAAAATTTCTTTTCTAAGTTTAAAAGTGTTGGGCCAGATCACATATGGCCTTGGAAAATGTTTAAATGGATCGGTAACACACATGCAAACATAACAGGCAAATTTAAAAATAAAACCTATTAAAACACCAATTAAACCCTACTAAATATGAGGAAAAAAGGAGAATTCAATATAAAATGATAAACATAAAAATAAATTTAAATAATAACAAAATGCAACAAGATTCGCACGATACAAACACAAATATAACACGAAAACCCAACAAATTCGACAAAAATTGATAAATTAATAAAAGTTCATGAAAATGAAACTTAAATCAAAAAATTTGAATTAGTAATAATTCAATAAAAATCCTAAATAAAAAATTATTAAAATAAATTGAAAAATAATAAAATTAAAGATTAGAATACACTAGAAAATAACAAGGTCGAATTTTGTTTTACTACATCAAATTTAACACGCGAGGTTAGGGACAGAAAATAGGTATAAATACCGATTCATTTTCACATTAAAACTAACCATTTTAACCAAAAACTGTTTTAGAATCTTAGCATTTTAAAGTCAATTCTTTGAATTTTTAGGTGAGAAATAGTTTGATTTTTGGAGCTCTCTCTCCACATCACTTCCTCGCAACCTCGATGGAGCTCTGCTTGGAAGTCGGTGTGGAGGGAGATGCAATGTTATGAATTTTTATTTTTTATGGAATGGACCGTAGGGTAATTTATGTTTTATTTGTTATATGCATTAATAAATATTTATAATATTCATAAATTGTTTTAATATAATTAAATAAAATTATTTTTGTTGAAATTTTTCCGGCCCACAGCCAACACATATTGCAAGTTAGTAAAATATATACAGTGCAGATTCGTGTAAGCGCGTGGAAAATCGCCAATGATATGTACCCGTGAAGACCCAGCGTGCGGAACGCAGGGGTCGTAACGTCAATGTTGTTCCATATAGAAGAAATGAGAAATAAGGAAGAGGTCATTTGGCTGCTTCCTCGTTTCTCATCTCTGTAAAATCGACCTAAATTATTTTACACACGGCTCAAATTCATCACACCGAGTAGTCCAGTGGGCACTCATTAAATATAATATAAACACAATATGCGCCTAAGGCTTATTAAAGGGCAAGGGTACCGGGAATAAATTAATTCGTTGATTAAAAATAAATTAATTTGTTGATTGAAGATAAAAGAATATAAATTCGTTGATTAAAAATAAATTAATTCGTTGATTAAAGATGAAATAAAATAAATTCGTTGCTTAAAATTAAATTAATACAAATTCATCGATTAAAACTGAATTAATACGAAATCGTTGTTATAGAGTAAAAAATAGAATCGTTGATAAATTAAATTTGTAAATGAATTAAATTGATGGAACCCTAAGGTTGGAGACTTGCGATCAATACTAAAAACCCCTAATAACGTAAAATATTAAATCAAGACGACGCGTGGCCGCCAGGTAATTCAGTGATTAAATATTTATTAATAATTAAAATGAATTCAAAGAAAAAAGAAACCATAATTTACTTAAATAATTGAAGGAAAAATCCAATGATTGCACCCCATAATTTCAGCACCATAATCTAAATCCCAATCAAAGTACGAGAAAATACATTTTCCTGAACCATTTCATAAGATAATGAGAATTGAATAAAACAATTGAACGTCATCGAAAAGTAATAAAATTTATTCCATTAAAAAATGATTGTTCCATCTTCCGCTAAAGAGTAAGTAACGTCATCGAGAAGTAATAAAATTTATTCCATTAAAATGATTATTCCAATAGTCGATAAGGAGTAAATCCAGAATTCCTATGACGACATTAAATTTGTGCGAAATTAAAAATCAGAAATTAGAATACCAACCATTTGCAGAACCCGTTGTATTGACATACCTAGAATCACCCTCGGCAAACCAAGCAGAGATACTCAACAATATCTAAAGAGAATTAATAACATTAAAAACTGATACATAAAGCAGAAAACGTACCAAATCACGGAATGTCGAATTGTCGACAATCGCCGAAAATTAATAATCGACCATTGACCATTTCACTCCACAATGATCGGAAACCGACAAATTCGACAGGATGTGTATTCTAACTGTGAATAGGGTCAATGACATAAATAATCAGAATTGGTTTACCACTAATAATCTAATAATTCCAGCATCCGGAGAATTGGCTGAAACGAATCAATAAATCTGATCAGGAACATTTTCATAATGGAATTTACATCACATTCGGAGGAGACAGCCATAAAACCAGGAACGTTCTTGGAGGGAGAAGGACCGGGAAAATTGGTCTCTGTAAATAGAGGTAACTTATTTTGAATTTTACTATATTTATCGTCTTTCTTTAATGATAGTTAAATGATTATAATTGCGATGTATCTTGTTAATCTTATTAAATGATTTTAATTTTCCTTTTTACAAACAATGTTAATTTTATTAAACTGTTTAAATCATAGGATACCATTCATAAGATAGCGTATAGTGTTATCAACCTGGACGGTTTCATATCAATATTAACAATATGTCGTTGAATTACGGTTGGAAGGAATAGTTCCTGTAGTTAAGGGTTTCTGAGTCTCATTGAGGAAAGCGATAGTTGATATTTGTCTCTTAATATTTACAAATCTGGTTCATAAATTGTAGATTAAAATATTTATTTCAAGATCTAATTCACAAATGCATTATCAGATGTATATGGTGAATCAGCATTAGAATTAGTTCTCTAATATATTATCTCTAGTTTATATACTTATTACTTACTGATAAACCTATTGAATTAAAACAAAAAATTATTAATATTGGAGGAGTTGCATATTATTACATATTTCCACAATCTAGATTCCGAACCCCTAGAGGATTGATGATGCAATATTTAAAGAAAAGATCTAATTAATAAGAGTCTTAATGGTATCTACGATAAGACAATATAATATGACATCTTCTTAATCTATGATCATGAAATACATTTTTCAAAACCATAATAATAAAGGAAGAAACACTATGACGTTAAATACCTGAAATATATTTCAAGGGAATTATTTCCAACATCAATCTGTAATCATAATTCGTGTCAAATACTGTTTACCAAAACTACAGGTTAGTAGTGGGATGTGTCACATCCAGCACATGTCACATCCAGCACAGTACCCCCCTCCCCCCCCGGCTGAGAGAAAATTTTTCTAAGTCCAAAAGTACAAAAAATTTTTAAGACAAAGACAATGACTCATTCAAGGTCATTGAAACAAAGACCATGACTCATTCAAGGTCATTGGATGACTCATCATATTTTATAATATATTTTTAATTTTAAACAAAGACCATGACTCATTCAAGGTCATTGGATGACTCATCATGTTTAATAATATTTTTAATTTTAAACAAAGACCATGACTCATTCAAGGTCATTGGATGACTCATCATATTTTATAATATTTTTAATTTTAAACAAAGACCATGACTCATTCAAGGTCATTGGATGACTCATCATGTTTTATAATATTTTTAATTTTAAACAAAGACATGACTCATTCAAGGTCATTGGATGACTCATCATATTTTATAATATTTTTAATTTTAAACAAAGACCATGACTCATTCAAGGTCATTGGATGACTCATCATGTTTTATAATATTTTTAATTTTAAACAAAGACATGACTCATTCAAGGTCATTGGATGACTCATCATATTTTATAATATTTTTAATTTTAAACAAAGACCATGACTCATTCAAGGTCATTGGATGACTCATCATGTTTTATAATATTTTTAATTTTAAACAAAGACCATGACTCATTCAAGGTCATTGGATGACTCATCAAATTTTATAATATATATTTTTAATTTAATTTATATTTATTTAACATACTTTAATTATTTGTTTTAATCAAGTCAATAATATTATTTATTTATTTTTAAATTATATTATTATTAAATTTAATTGTTTGTTTTAATCAAGTCAATTATTTTATTTTAAAATTATATTATTATTATTAAATTGTTTGTTTTAATGAAGTGAATATTGTTTTAATCAAGTCAATAATATTATTTATTTATAAATTATATTATTTTTATTAAATTATTTGTTTTAATGAAGTGAATATTGTTTTAATCAAGTCAATAATATTATTTATTTTTATTTTATTTATTTTATATACTATAATTTTTGTTTTAATCAAGTCAATAATATTATTATTATATTGTACGTTTTAATGAAGTGAATATTGTTTTAATCAAGTCAATAATATTATTTATTTATTTTTATTTTATTTTATTTATTTTATATACTATAATTTTTTGTTTTAATCAAGTCAATAATATTATTTATTGATTTTTATTTTATTTATGTAATATACTTTAATTTTTTTTTGTTTAAATTAAGTCAATATTTTATTATTTATTTACTATTTTTAAATTATATTATTATTATTATTGTTATTGTTATTATTATTATTATTATTATTATTATTATTATTATTACTATAATTAATATTTTTATTATTATTATTATTAATATTGTTATTATTATTATTATTATTAATATTATTATTAATATTTTTATTATTATTATTATTATACTTATAAATTTGTAAATTTTATTCTATTTTATTATTAATTTTTATAAATATTATTATTATTATTATTATTATTTATATACTTATAAATTTGTAAATTTTATTCTATTTTATTATTAATTTTTATAAATACTATTATTATTATTATTATTATTATTATTATTATTATTATTAATATTGTTGTTATTATTATTATTATTATTATTATTGTTATTACTATAATTAATATTTTTATTATTATTATTAATATTATTATTAATATTTTTATTATTATTATTAATATTATTATTAATATTGTTGTTATTATTATTATTATTATTATTATTATTAATATTATTATTAATATTTTTATTATTATTATTATTATTATTATTATTAATATTGTTGTTATTATTATTATTATTATTATTATTATTATTATTATTATTATTATTATTATTATTATTATTATTATTATTTATTATTATTATTATTATTATTATTATTATTATTATTATTATTATTATTATTATTATTATTATTATTATTATTATTATTATTATTGTCAAGGTTATTGGATGACTCATCATAATTTTTCAAGGTCATTGAAAAGTATGTCAAGGTCATTCAAAAGTAGGTCAAGGTCATTCAAAATTTCTCGAGGTCATATTATTTTTAAACAATTTATAATTTTAATTTACTACTTATTTTTATAAGTAGTATATATTTTGTAAATTTATTTTATTATTATTATTATTTTTATTATTATTAATATTATTATTAATATTATTATTACTTTTTATTATTCTATTATTACTTTTAAAAAAAAAATTTTTTTTTTAATACTTATAAAAACTTTAATTATTATTAATATTAATATTTTTATTAATTTTAGTATTATTATTATTTTTAATATACTTATTACTTATAAAATTTATTAATATTTTTATTATTATTAATACTTTGAAAACTTTTTATAATATTATTATTATTATTATTTTATTATTATTATTATTATTATTTTTAATAATATTATTATTATTATTAATGTATAAAACTTCTATTATAAGGAAATAATTTTATTATTATTAATATTATTATTAATATTTTTATTATTATTATTATTATTATTATTAATATTGTTGTTATTATTATTATTATTATTATAATTATTATTATTGTTTTTATTATTATTATTGTCAAGGTCATTGGATGACTCATCATATTTTTTCAAGGTCATTTTAAAGTATGTCAAGGTCATTTAAAATTTCACAAGGTCTTAGTATTTTTAAACATTTTTATATAAATTTACTACTTATTTTTATAAGTAATGTTTTAATGTTTTTTAATTTTAATTTTATTATTATTATAATTTTCTCAAAGTCATAATATTTTTAGTCATTTTTAAATATAAATTTACTACTTATTTTTTATAAGTAATGTTTTAATATTTATTATTATTATTATTTTCAAGGTTATTGGATGAGTCATAATATTATTTCAAGGTCATTTAAAAGTAGGTCAATGTCATAGTATTTTTAAACATTTATAATTTTAATATACTACTTATTTTTTATAAGTAGTGTTTTAATGTTCTTTAATTTTTATTCTTTTAGTATTATTATTATTATTATTATTATTATTATTATTATTATTATTATCTTATAAGTAGTGTTTTAATGTTTTTTAATTTTAATTTTATTATTATTATTATTATTATTATTTTTATTATTATTTTTATTATTATTATTGTTATTTTTATTATTATTAATAATATTACAAGTTTTTATTATTATTATTTTCATTATTATTTTATATAAATTTTCAACAAAGTATATAAAATTAATATTGAATAGAAAAAGTTTGTTCAATTGTGGTTCATAGTATAGAGGGATAGAACAATTGTAAATGTTTCTAAAAAGTTAAAGAAAAATTCTATATTTTTAAGAAAATATGTGCAAATAAATATCAAAACTAATTATGGCTCAAATGTGTGTGTTAAACCATCGATATGTTACAGTGTTTATGGAAAATCTTTAATGAAAATATGTGTTATTTTTCAACAATTTATGAAATATTTATTTTATGGCTAATAATGTGTATGTGTTAAATCATAAAAATAGTTCAATATTTATGTAAAGTTTGAGATTGTTAAGAAAATGTATATAATTTATGATACACACGTGTTTTTGATTGAAATATGTGTGTTTGTTTTACCGATATAAGAAAAACTATGGACAATTTTTAAGAAAATACACGTAATTTATGATTATCATGGGATTAGAATTTGATTAAAGTTGTGAGAAAGTTGTTAAATTTGAGATAAAACTGATTAATTTGTAAATAATGTTATTACTTTGAAGAAATTTTAAAATAAGACCTTCAGCAAATTGGTAAGAAAATAGTAGTTATTGAGTAATACTTATTAAAATTACCAAAGTTTTATAATTTTTGACAAGTCTTGATAGATCTTTAATAAAATTGTTAGTACTTTGAATACGAATTTAAAAAAAAAAAGTTTCAACACAGTAGCAAATCGTAAAGAAACTAGTACTTATCAGTTAATTAAATTAACTAAGTTGTAAAATAATTGAAAAAAATTTGTTAGATTTTTTAAAATTTTAAGATTGTTAGGTAATTGTTCTTGGTACTTGTTGAATAAAAATTAATGTATTTTATCAACAGCTCATAGTTTTTAATCGTACAATTTCTCTTCATTCCTGGAAATAATCGTAAATATTTAAATTATTCAGAAAATTGTCAATAACAACATAAATAATAGGTAACCAAATATTTTTAAATACTAGTCAATTTTAGTTTTTAATTTAATTACAAATATAATAATAAAATCAAATAAATACTTGAATACATGAATCGAACAATTTCTTAGAACTGAACACGTATCGTATATTTTATTCAGATTCCAATAATATCATTAAAATTAACCAAAATCTTATTTTTATATTTTGAAAACCGTTAAGTGTATCGATTTCACTAAGTATCCATCTTTTGACATTGATATATAACCGAATAAATCCTCTTAAAATAAATTCCTCCTCTTGACCTATTGTTTCCCCTTAAAATAAAAAAAAAATCGACTCTCAACCAATCATTCCTCTTCAAATGTCATTTTTCACTCCATTATACCAACTATATTCATAATTTTTATAAAAGCCTATCAAGTAGATAATATTTACCTTTTGAATACCAATATTCATTCCAGTAAATTTCTTTAGAAATATTATAAATTACTCTCTTGACCAATCATTTTCCATCAAATAACAATATTTCCAGCCATATTCAATATTTTTCATAAAAACAAAATCATAAAAATACCAATTTAGATAATATTTACCCCTTAAAATAACAATATTTAACCAACCCAACCCCCTTAAAAATGACAACAAACTTGTTAATTGACTATTTCTCACTAAACTAAATTCCACTCTAGACCAATCATTTCCCATCAAATAACACTTACTCTTACCCTACCAACTATATTCATTATTTTTTATAGAAATCACCCTTTAAATAACGATATTTAACCGACTCAGTACCTTAAAAATATCAACAAATCTGTTCTTAATCGATTATTTCCCCTTAAAATATTATAAATTTTGTTCTTAGCCAATTGTTTCTCACTAAAATAAAATAAAATTCTCTTTAAATGACATTAATCTAAGCTATATTCATTATTTTCATAAAAAATCACCGACTTATATCGATATTCAACCGAATAAATTTCTTGAAATCCCCTTAAAATAGAATTCATCTCGTGACCAATCATTTCCCCTTAAAAGATCATAAATTCTCTTCTTAACAAATCATTTCTCTTTAAATGACAATATTTCCACTCTCTCAAAAGATTTACACACATATTGATATCTATCTGAACAAATCCCCTAAAAATATTATAAATTCATCCTCTATATTCTCCATTTAGAAAATATTTACCTTTGAACACAGATATTCAACCAACTTAACCCCTTAAAAATATCAACAAACTTGTTCTTAATCGATTATTTCCTTAAAATATCATAAAATTTACTCTTAACCAATCATTTCCATTGAAATAACATTTCCCCCAACTGCACCAATAATATACATATTTTTTAAAAACCTACAAGGTAAAATTTCTTTAGAAATCTATGTTTAACCGACTCTACTCCTTAAAAATTCATCATTCGAATCATATTTACTATATGTATTCAACCAATCAAATTCCCTTAAAATTATCATAAAAATTTGAATTTTACCAATAAAAATAAATTTTCTTTAAAGTATTACAAAATTGTTATCATCATTTTCCATCGAAAATCACCACAATTTTGTTCTGGCAACAATTTCAAGCAATTAAAAAATTCATCAAAAATGACTAAAATCGAATAAAGTCTATGTTTCCCACATAAATTAAATTATTGTAAAATATATATCATGTTGCTCAAATAATTAAAATTAATCAGTAAATCAAGTATAAATTCAATAAAAATTACCAGTCAACCATTAGAGATATATCAATGATTTTCATAACTATACTGATAACCACACTGAGCATCCCCTTAAAAATCTCTAAATTATACTACTTTTGTGATTGATATCCATGAAATCAATATTAGATTTGAAAATGAGAGTAATTATTGACCCCTTTATTTACACTGTACAATCAATTAAAATTTTAGGTTTCACTAAAATATTTTTAAAAATTAACTGATTTAATCAACTATTTAAATAGAACATAAAATTATAATTAAAATATCATTTACTATTCAAAATCTATCAGTCAAATTGGATTCTAATTGGTAAATAATTATCTTAAATAGATGTTTCATAAACATTTTGATCCTAAATTTATTTATTTATTTATTTTTTATTTAAAATAATCCTAAAATCAAGTCTAATCTAATAAATTAGGAAAAAATTAATTGTTTCTAAAATTATAGATTTACCCTAATTTCTTCAATAATTTCATTAAAAACATAATCAAACCTTAAATCCATTAAAATTCAAAAGAAAACCATAAAATTCACAAAGATGATTAAAATTTACTAAAATAAATACCTCGTAAATCTAGATATTACTTAAATTATAATAAAATTTCCCTAAAAGATCTAATTGATTTACATAGCCTAAAATTATTTTATTTTTGTCGAGTACAACCTAATCTATTGAAAGATGTAATTTATTTAGTTAAATTTTCATTAAAAATAACAAGTCAACAAATGGAATTTTAATTAGTAAAGATTATATTCTATAAAGAAAATTTTCAGTGAAGAAGTAATATTGGTGAGATAGTACATTAAGTGACTAAAATCGTTGAAATTACTGAAAACAGTGGGATAGCTAAAGATATCTACTAAATAGATGAAATATCAATTGATATCTTAATAACTTACAAGGGTAATATACTTTGAATGGAGAAAATATACATCGAAGAGAAAAATATTCGTTGAAGAGGAAAAAACATTCATTGAATAAGGAAAACATTAATTGAAGAGAGAAAATATTCATTAAAGAGGAAAGCAATCATTAAAGTGAGAAAATATGAATTGAAGCTAACAAATATTCAGTGAATCGAGAATTCTTTATAATAAATTAGTCGGTAAAATTTCTCAATGATGAGATGAAATATCAATTAAATATTGTGAAATACTTGAAATAAATGGTCTGAATTATTCAATGATCAACAAATATACATAAAAGATGAAAATATTTACTGAAAATCAATTGTACTTTAAGAGGGTATTAATTACTATTATATTAAATTAAAACTTTTTAACAATTGAGTAGATTTCATCGGTTAATTATATTTAAATAGGGATATATATTTTTGATGGATACTTATGCGCGGAAGAATAGTTATTAAAAACAATAACCGTGCGCGAATACTAATTTGCGAATATTCAATAAATCTGACAAATTTAATATTCATATATATATATATATCTTATGTATATAGAATATATATACAAATCCGGTGAATATATACAAATCCTACGAATATTCAACAAATGCGGCAAATTTAATACTATAAATATGGGTGGATCTGATACAATATAACAAGGAGGAAGAATGTAGTAGAAAGTCCAACAAATAATGGAATATAGTAAACAATACAATGAATAGATGAATAATTTGGTATTATGATTATAAGAAACATTTAGTATTTTGTAATATTAAATAAATTCAGAAAATTGATGTATGTTTTATATTAATTATTGCTTTTTATAAAATGTTATAAATTTACTTTTAGAAATAACAATCATTTTTGATGTTCTTATTATTTTTGAATTTAAATTATTATTTTGTCAATAGTTACAATTGAATAAAATATTTAAATTAATTTTACATTTGGATATTTATTTATAACCATCAATTTATAAAGAGATTATTCAAAATATTTTTAATTTGTCAAAAAGTTTTATTTGAGTATAAAACTAAATCAAATATTCTATTTACTAATCAAAAAAAAAAAAATTATTTTAAAAAAAAAAATTATTATTACCGACTAATTTATTATAAAGAATTCTCGATTCACTGAATATTTGTTAGCTTCAATTCATATTTTCTCACTTTAATGATTGCTTTCCTCTTTAATGAATATTTTCTCTCTTCAATTAATGTTTTCCTTATTCAATGAATGTTTTTTCCTCTTCAACGAATATTTTTCTCTTCGATGTATATTTTCTCCATTCAAAGTATATTACCCTTGTAAGTTATTAAGATATCAATTGATATTTCATCTATTTAGTAGATATCTTTAGCTATCCCACTGTTTTCAGTAATTTCAACGATTTTAGTCACTTAATGTACTATCTCACCAATATTACTTCTTCACTGAAAATTTGTATTCGACAAAAATAAAATAATTTTAGGCTATGTAAATCAATTAGAGCTTTTAGGGAAATTTTATGATAATTTAAGTGATATCTAGTTTTACGATGTATTTATTTTAGTAAATTTTAATCATCTTTGTGAATTTATGGTTTTCTTTTGAATTTTAATGGATTTAGGGTTTGATTATGTTTTAAATGAAATTATTGAAGAAATTAGGGTAAATCTATAATTTTAGACACTTAATTTCTTGAAAATTTATTAGATTTCACTTGATTTTAGGATTATTTTAAATAAAAGTTAAATTTAGGATCAAAATGTTTATGAAACATCTATTTAAGATAATTATTTAAGAATTAGAATCAAATTTGACTGATAGATTTAATGATATTTTAATTATAATTTTATGTTCTATTTAAATAGTTGATTAAATCAGTTAATTTTTAAAAATATTTTAGTGAAACCTAAGATTTTAATTGATTTTACAGTGTAAAAAAGAGATCGATAATTACTTTCATTTTCAATTTTATTGATTTCATGGATATCAATCACAAAAGTAGTATAATTTAGAGATTTTTAAGACAATGCTCAGTGTGGTTATCAGTATACTTATGAAAATCATTGATATATCTCTATGGGTTGACTGGTAATTTTTATTGAATTTATACTTGATTTACTGATTAATTTTAATTATTTGAGCAACATGATATATATTTTACAATAATTTAATTTATGTGGGAAACATAGACTTTATTCGATTTTAGTCATTTTTGATGAATTTATTTTATTTGATAGAATTTTTTGCCAGAATCAAATTGTGGTGATTTTCAACGGAAAATGTTGGGTATCGATAACAATTTTGTAATACTAAAGAAAATTTATTTTTATTGGTAAAAATTTGATTTTTATGATAATTTTAAGTGGGAATTTGATTGGTTGAATACATATAGTAAATATGATCCGAATGATGGATTTTTAAGGATCTTATTCGGTTAAATATAGATTTCTAAAGAAATTTTACCTTGTACTTTTTTTTTTACAAAAAATATGTATATTGTTGGTGCAGTGAGGAAAATTGTCATTTCAAGGGAAATTATTGATTAAGAGGAAATTTTATGATATTTTAAGGAAATAATCGATTAAGAACAAGTTTGTTGGCATTTTTAAGGGTATTGAGTTGGTTGAATATCTGTGTTCAAAGGTAAATATTTTCTAAATGGAGAATATAGAGGATGAATTTATAATATTTTTAGGGGGATTTGTTCAGATAGAAATCAATATGTGTGTAAATCTTTTGAGAGAGTGGAAATATTGTCATTTAAAGAGAAATGATTTGTTAAGAAGAGAATTTATGATCTTTCAAGGGGGAAAGGATTGGTCACGAGATGATTTCTATTTTAAGGGGATTTCAAGAAATTTATTCGGTTGAATATCGATATAAGTCGGTGATTTTTTATGAAAATAATGAATATAGCTTGGATTAATGTCATTTAAAGAGAATTGATTGGTTGAGAGTAAATTTTATTTTATTTTAGTGAGAAACAATTGGCTAAGAAGAAAATTTATGATATTTTAAGGAAATAATCGATTAAGAACAGATTTGTTGATATTTTTAAGGTACTGAGTCGGTTAAATATCGTTATTTAAAGGGTGATTTCTATAAAAAATAATGAATATAGTTGGTAGGGTAGGGTTAAGTGTTATTTGATGGGAAATGATTGGTCTAGAGTGGAATTTAGTTTAGTGAGAAATAGTCAATTAACAAGTTGTTTTTTTTGTCATTTTTAAGAGGGTTGGGTTGGTTAAATATTGTTATTTAAAGGGTAAATATTATCTAAATTGGTATTTTTTATGATTTTTTTTTTTATGAAAAATATTGAATATGGCTGGAAATATTGTTATTTGATGGAAAATGATTGGTCAAGAGAGGAATTTATAATATTTTTAAAGAAAATTACTGGAATGAATATTGGTATTCAAAAGGTAAATATTATCTACTTGATAGGCTTTTATAAAAATTATGAATATAGTTGGTATAATGGAGTGAAAAATGACATTTGAAGAGGAATGATTGGTTGAGAGTCGATTTTTTTTTATTTTAAGGGGAAACGATAGGTCAAGAGGAGGAATTTATTTTAAGAGGATTTATTCGGTTATATATCAATGTCAAAAGATGGATACTTAGTGAAATCGATACATTTTCATTGACTTAACGGTTTTCAAAATATAAAAATAAGATTTTGGTTAATTTTAATGATATTATTGGAATCTGAATAAAATATACGATACGTGTTCAGTTCTAAGAAATTGTTCGATTCATGTATTCAAGTATTTATTTGATTTTATTATTATATTTGTAATTAAATTAAAAACTAAAATTGAATAGTATTTAAAAATATTTGGTTACCTATTATTTATGTTGTTATTGACAATTTTCTGAATAATTTAAATATTTACGATTATTTCCAGGAATGAAGAGAAATTGTACGATTAAAAACTATGAGCTGTTGATAAAATACATTAATTTTTATTCAACAAGTACCTAGAACAATTACCTAACAATCTTAAAATTTTAAAAAATCTAACAAATTTTTTCAATTATTTTACAACTTAGTTAATTTAATTAACTGATAAGTACTAGTTTCTTTACGATTTGCTACTGTGTTGAAACTTTTTTTTAAATTCTTATTCAAAGTACTAACAAATTTTATTAAAGATCTATCAAGACTTGTCAAAAACTTTGGTAATTTTAATAAGTATTACTCAATAACTACTATTTTCTTACCAATTTGCTGAAGGTCTTATTTTAAAATTTCTTCAAAGTAATAACATTATTTACAAATTAATCAGTTTTATCTCAAATTTAACAACTTTCTCACAACTTTAATCAAATTCTAATCCCATGATAATCATAAATTACGTGTATTTTCTTAAAAATTGTCCATAGTTTTTCTTATATCGGTAAAACAAACACACATATTTCAATCAAAAAACACGTGTGTATCATAAATTATATACATTTTCTTAACAATCTCAAACTTTACATAAATATTGAACTATTTTTTATGATTTAACACATACACATTATTAGCCATAAAATAAATATTTCATAAATTGTTGAAAATAACACATATTTTCATTAAAGTTTTTCGATAAACACTGTAACATATCGATGGTTTAACACACACATTTGAGCCATAATTAGTTTTGATATTTATTTGCACATATTTTCTTAAAAATATAGAATTTTTCTTTAACTTTTTACAAACATTTACAATTGTTCTATCCCTCTATACTATGAACCACAATTGAACAAACTTTTTCTATTCAATATTAATTTTATATACTTTATTGAAAATTTATATAAAATAATAATGAAAATAATAATAATAAAAACTTGTAATATTATTAATAATAATAAAAATAACAATAATAATAATAAAAATAATAATAATAATAAAAATAATAATAATAATAATAATAATAATAAAATAAAATTAAAAACATTAAAACACTACTTATAAGATAATAATAATAATAATAATAATAATAATAATAATAATAATAATAATAATAATAAAAATAATAATAATACTAAAAGAATAAAAATTAAAGAACATTAAAACACTACTTATAAAAAATAAGTAGTATATTAAAATTATAAATGTTTAAAAATACTATGACATTGACCTACTTTTAAATGACCTTGAAATAATATTATGACTCATCCAATAACCTTGAAAATAATAATAATAATAAATATTAAAACATTACTTATAAAAAATAAGTAGTAAATTTATATTTAAAAATGACTAAAAATATTATGACTTTGAGAAAATTATAATAATAATAAAATTAAAATTAAAAAACATTAAAACATTACTTATAAAAATAAGTAGTAAATTTATATAAAAATGTTTAAAAATACTAAGACCTTGTGAAATTTTAAATGACCTTGACATACTTTAAAATGACCTTGAAAAAATATGATGAGTCATCCAATGACCTTGACAATAATAATAATAAAAACAATAATAATAATTATAATAATAATAATAATAATAACAACAATATTAATAATAATATTAATAATAATAATAAAAATATTAATAATAATATTAATAATAATAAAATTATTTCCTTATAATAGAAGTTTTATACATTAATAATAATAATAATATTATTAAAAATAATAATAATAATAATATTATAAAAAGTTTTCAAAGTATTAATAATAATAAAAATTTTAATAAATTTTATAAGTAATAAGTATATTAAAAATAATAATAATACTAAAATTAATAAAAATATTAATATTATTAATAATTAAAGTTTTTATAAGTATTAAAAAAATTTTTTTTTTATAAGTAATAATAGAATAATAAAAAGTAATAATAATATTAATAATAATATTAATAATAATAATAAAAATAATAATAATAATAAAATAAATTTACAAAATATATACTACTTATAAAAATAAGTAGTAAATTAAAATTATAAATTGATTAAAAATAATATGACCTCGAGAAATTTTGAATGACCTTGACCTACTTTTGAATGACCTTGACATACTTTTCAATGACCTTGAAAAATTATGATGAGTCATCCAATAACCTTGACAATAATAATAATAATAATAATAATAATAATAATAATAATAATAATAATAATAATAATAATAATAACAACAATATTAATAATAATATTAATAATAATAATAAAAATATTAATAATAATATTAATAATAATAATAAAAATATTAATTATAGTAATAATAATAATAATAATAATAATAATAATAATAATAACAACAATATTAATAATAATATTAATAATAATAATAAAAATATTAATAATAATATTAATAATAATAATAATAATAATAATAAAAATAATAATAAAAATATTTATTATAGTAATAATAATAATAATAATGATAATAATAATAATAATATTAATAATAATAATAAAAATATTAATAATAATAATAATAATAATAATAATAATAATAATAATAATAATAATAGTATTTATAAAAATTAATAATAAAATAGAATAAAATTTACAAATTTATAAGTATATAAATAATAATAATAATAATATTTATAAAAATTAATAATAAAATAGAATAAAATTTACAAATTTATAAGTATAATAATAAAAATAATAATAATAATATTAATAATAATAATAATAATAATAATAATAATAATAATAATAACAATATTAATAATAATATTAATAATAATAATAAAAATATTAATTATAGTAATAATAATAATAATTATAATAATAATAATAATAATAATAATAATAATAATAATAATAACAATAACAATAATAATAATAATATAATTTAAAAATAGTAAATAAATAATAAAATATTGACTTAATTTAAACAAAAAAAAATTAAAGTATATTACATAAATAAAATAAAAAATAAATAAATAATATTATTGACTTGATTAAAACAAAAATTATAGTATATAAAATAAATAAAATAAAAATAAATAATATTATTGACTTGATTAAAACAATATTCACTTCATTAAAACAAACAATTTCATAATAATAATATAATTTAAAAATAAAATAATTGACTTGATTAAAACAAACAATTAAATTTAATAATAATATAATTTAAAAATAAATAAATAATATTATTGACTTGATTAAAACAAATAATTAAAGTATATTAAATAAATATAAATTAAATTAAAAATATATATTATAAAATTTGATGAGTCATCCAAAGACCTTGAATGAGTCATGGTCTTTGTTTAAAATTAAAAATATTATAAAATATGATGAGTCATCCAATGACCTTGAATGAGTCATGGTCTTTGTTTAAAATTAAAAATATTATAAAATATGATGAGTCATCCAATGACCTTGAATGAGTCATGTCTTTGTTTAAAATTAAAAATATTATAAAACATGATGAGTCATCCAATGACCTTGAATGAGTCATGGTCTTTGTTTAAAATTTAAAATATTATAAAATATGATGAGTCATCCAATGACCTTGAATGAGTCATGGTCTTTGTTTAAATTTAAAAATGTTTAAAAATAATATGACCTTGACCTACTTTTGAATGACCTTGAAAAAATATGATGAGTCATCCAAAGACCTTGACCTACTTTTGAATGACCTTGACCTACTTTTGAATGACCTTGACCTACTTTTGAATGACCTTGACCTACTTTTGAATGACCTTGAAAAAATATGATGAGTCATCCAAAGACCTTGACCTACTTTTGAATGACCTTGACCTACTTTTGAATGACCTTGAAAATTTTTGATGAGTCATCCAATGCCCTTGAATGAGTCATGGGTTTTGTTTAAATGACCTTGAAAAAATATGATGAGTCATCCAATGACCTTGAATGAGTCATGGTCTTTGTTTAAATGACCTTGAAAAAATATGATGAGTCATCCAATGACCTTGAATGAGTCATGGTCTTTGTTTAAATGACCTTGAAAAAATATGATGAGTCATCCAATGACCTTGAATGAGTCATGGTCTTTGTTTAAATGATCTTGAAAAAATATGATGAGTCATCCAATGACCTTGAATGAGTCATGGTCTTTGTTTAAATGACCTTGAATGAGTCATGGTCTTTGTCTTTTGGACTTAGAAAAATTTTCTCTCAGCCGGGGGGGGGGTACTGTGCTGGATGTGACATGTGCTGGATGTGACACATCCCACTACTACTCAGGTTGAATGATCTCAATAAATGCGTTGCTGAGGCTTTCCCGTAAGTGAATACCCTATTGACAATATTTAATTTTAGCTATCAATTCCACAATTTCCCTCGCAGATCGCTGGAGATGGGCTTGGGCCCAATACCGCCAAGAACGATGTCCGGATTTCCTGCCGTCGAAATTCCTCGACCGGGATAATCTGGGAGTGGGTACGTCTACTCAATGGAGCCCGTCGGAGGAAATATATCAGCAGGCCCGGCATCAATTGGAAAACCTGGTGTCGCAACAACGAGACCTGAATTCGCAGGTGGCCCGAGCTCGCCAGCATTTGGCAAATGTAGAAGAAGATTTGCTGGCGAGTCGGATCGCCAACTCTTACTGGCACCCCCAACAGGCCCCACCAAACAACGCGGCCCAGACCCGCAATACTAAAAGACCGACGATGGCAATTTCCGGCTTCACACCTGAAGAGTGGGTGGCAAGCCAATTCCCCTAACAGTTGTGACGATTCCATTTGTTTTAAAATAATCAACATTAAATTAGTAACTTGTGATGTCTTGCTACTCTTATATCAACATTAAAAATAAAATTTGTAAATTTGTCGTTAGTTGTTTCTACCCGAAAAAATTCTTCTTCTTATTACATGAATTTTGTTTAAAGTAGCACTAATATGGTGTGATTATACCCTTAACATGAATTTCTATACTTAACTTTGTTTGTATTAGCTATGGAACCTACTCGATTATTGCAACAGGAGCTATCCCGAGCACAGCAGAACAACCAATCACTCTACGGACAAATCATCCAGCTCACCAAGGAGGCACAGCAAGTAAAATCTACCTGGGTGGACCCAGCTAGACTAAAATCCATCTACCAACGCCTAACAGCGGCTCAGAGGGGCTGGGCAGAAGAGTGTCAATTAAACCAGAGTCTCCGGACTCAAATCCGAGGGCTGGAAGTCGCCCTGGCTGCAAGTCGGGAGGGGTAAGCGGTAACTTACCCGCTCATCTTCGCCCCATCCCAGTTACCCTACCAGACTCAGACCCACGATCCTACACCAGCCAAAGATTCTCCAACCGTCCCATCCAGCAGTCGCCGACCGAGACGCAAAGAACGTGCCCGCCGCAAAGCCGAACGGCTATTAGACAAAAACAATTTTGAATAATTGACTTGACAGATGAACTACATTTTTTCTTTTAAAATTGTATTTATGATTAAATCAAAATTAGTATGTTCTCAATATAATTAAAAATGGAATGATCATCGGAAGGTCGTGAATACTCTCATTATGTCGTCGGAAAAATAGTGTCCTTCTCCTACTGGTCAGTATGAATTTCGAATCTCCACACAAGGGACAGAATAAAGCGAGCATAGGTCTTCCAACGACAGCTCGTTGAACCCGCGGGTTGTCCGGGCAATTACAGTATTAGTAATAGTGCTCAATTTTTGAGGACAATCCACCCACTCGAAAACATTTCCAACGTTGCCTAGCAACGGGTGCCGAGTGGTGGTCGAAGTAATATTTGTATGGCGTTACCGGGACAACAATAAGTGGTTTAAACAAAATGGCAAGACCCAGTAACCCACCAAAAGTAAGTTTTTTTGTTACACAAAGACAGTGACTCATTAAAATTTTTGCAGGACAAAGAAAATTACTCATCAAAATTTTCTCAAGATCATTTAAACAAAAACCATTGCTCATTCAAGGTCATTGGATGAGTCATCATAATTTTCAAGGTGATTCAAAAAATTTTTAATTTAAATTTACTACATTTTTTATAAGTAGTGTTTTAATAATTAATATTTTTTAACTTTAATATTAATTAATATTATTATTACTTATTATTATTATTATTACTTATCACTACAATTATTATTATTAATATTATTATACTATAATTAAAATAATTATTACTTATTAAAATGATTATTACTTATTATAATGATTATAATGAATATTATTATTATTATTATTTTTATTATTATTATTAATATGATTTTTCTAATTAATATTATTATTACTTATAATATAAAACAATGAATAACTAATAATAAATACAAACAAAAATACATTTAAAAATTCATTAAAACAAATCATGTCGATTAACACAAGTTATTGTTCGCGTTTCTTCACGCTGGGAACTCGTCATGAAAATATAATAAAAGTTATTATATTTCTAGATAACAAATTATAATAAGTCTAAAAAAAACTATAAAAAAATAATATTATAAAAATGAAAACTATTACAAGATTTCCAAATATACGGAATAAATTAAAAAATTTAACAAAATACCGATTTTTAAAAAATATTTATTTAAATCAATCTGACAACAACACGTCGTCAATATCAATGTTCTCATCACTGTCCTCAAAACTGGGACTTAAACCACCGAAAAGATGCCCAACTTCATCTTCAGTATCACTGTATTCTGTTACATCGTCAAAACTGGGGCTCAAACCACCGAAAAGCGGCTCATCCAACAAACCTGGTCTATCATCTATTACTTGGCCACTATATATGGCAGCAACCCCAAAGTAATACTGAAATGCGATACTGGTATTTTTCCCCACCCATAATCGCTTATCATCGTTATTACTCAAAGCGAGTTTACTATTTCTAAAAGTATACAGCTAATGGTTCCACGTCCCTATCCTACTTTGAGGCACTGTGAATACTACGTTCTTATTGTAGCAATCCAAATACGACTGATGTTTGATGTCAGTCCCCAACAACTTCACCCCATTAGCCCTCGTTGTATCGGATTTACCTAATAAACTATAGCACCTGGGTCTTAAGAAAACTCATTCCTTATTCCAGAGACCTTTACTCTCGTATTTAGATTTACTTATCACAGAATTTAGTTTCCTCGAGTATAAGGGATGTGCCGGGTCGTAATTTGAGGTATCTAAAAGGTTGTCTCTTATCATTGACGGCAAAAGAATGACAAGCTTACAGTGCTTAACCTCAAGGAAAAACGAATCCGTGTCGCCGGCAACGATATTAATATCACAGTCAAATTCGGATCTATATTTTGCCAATTCATTATATTGTAATTGGTACATCCGCAGCTTAGACAGGTCTAGCACTGATTGGCCAATGTAGCTAGGTCTGTCTAAACATATAGAGTCTTTGTTCAGATGAGCAGCAATCAAATCATCCACTATTTTAATGGACGTTTTGAAAGTCGGTTGAGACATAAAATCATCTTTTCAGCTGAATTGCATTGACTCAAATTCATCCGTTTTTTCATATTCTCAACGGACTTCCCATATAAGCTATTTTTAAATAATTTGTATAAATCTCTATGAAGCTCGCACTTTGAGTTTGAGCGTAAATCTGTATTTCTCTGAATATAATCTTTAAAAATGGGTGCCTGTTTAAATTTAATTTTTCTATGAATACACTCAACTTTTGCTCCCAATTCTATATACAGTTTGAGAAGTCTCCAGTGAAGGTTGTGGTTCTTCTTCTTGTTATACGTGAGCATTAACTTCTCAAATTTTGAATTTGGCGGACTCATTGTTTCCGGAGCAAGCGGAAAGTCATTCAAATACTGATGCACACGCTCAGGGATATTGATGTCAACTTCCATTGTATAGCCATACGAAAGGAATTCAATATTTGCATTCACAAGTTCACTCAACACATCATTCAGATTCTCATGCACCCAAACAAAATCACCATACGGAAGGTTTTGGCTAAGTACCCAACCATATAAATTATTAACATCAATATACAAGAGTTCTGTATCTTCAGACCTTGCAACATAATGTTTGTTAATAAATATTAACCTACCCCGCAGAAGTTCTATGGGTTTCTTTAATGTCATGAGAGCGGACGCCTATGACACACCAATAATTCCATAAAAATTCAGAGGTTCTAAACCATTGTAAGCAATAGCCTTTGCGCGAAATTGCTGAAATAGTCTGCAAGGAGGAATACGTCTAATTTTAGGTAAGTAACATATGTTGAGGTCTCGATTTTAGTGAGTCTCAACTTGCACTGGTTTCTTATATAAATCAAAAGACAAGTCGGATTATATATAAAAATTTATTAATAAAAATTTACCAAGTATACACTTTCTTTTTAAATCAGGTTCAACTTCTTTCGATAAACACAATTTATTTAAATTGAAATAACAATTGAAAATTTGGTGCTTGTTGTGTAAGGGTTAAAATGTATGTAGGTGCGTGTTATGTAAGTGCGTGCAAAAAATCGTGTGGAACTTTATCTGTTCGATTTTAAGGTCTTAAAAAGATTTCCTTTTCAGAACGCTTCTTTTTCGGTTAAAATTTTAGTGGGCAATTGAACTGAAAAATACTCCAGTATTTATACTGAAATATTTTATCAGCAAAAAAGGTTTTTATTTATTTAATAATTTATTTTATTTATTTAATGGTTAAGAAATTTAAAAAATTTAGTCTTATTTATTTAATATTAGAAAAAATTCCTTCTTATTTATTTAGCTAAAATACGCAGTTGATATTTCATTTTATTTTATTTACTTTATTTGGAAATATTCCGTATTTGTTTATTTATTTATTTGATTTTCTTTTTAGGTTTTAATTGATTTTTTTCGTTTAAAAATATCAAGGAAAATAACAATAAATATATTAGCTACCAACACCAATCAATAAAATTTAAATAATCCACATCAAATTGTTACTAAATAATACTGTTTAAAAATTATTTACAAATACAAATAAATATCAACACCAATAAATAACTGTTGTTCATAAATTAAATAATAACAATTGTTCACGATATTGTTTAAACGAATAATGATTGTTCGACACACAAGGAATGGATTTGATTGTTCTATTGGGATTCTGTATATTGAGTATTGACATTGATTTGGGATTCTGCATATTGAGGATTTATTTATTTTATGCCCGTTCCTCGGCGTATATGTTCACTCTGTACTTGCCAGGCCCTGCTTTGTAGTATTTGTTCAGGATAAATGTGGTGATGGGTCTACCCTCATCATCCAACACATATAGTCTAACATTGTAGTGCAATTTTGCTGTGTCCAAATTAGTTGGGTGGTAGCGTATTTATTATCAGATACAGAATCCCATTTTGGAGGTAGTTCATAAGTCGATTCAAGAACCTTTAGTGATAGTGCAAAATCATAAGGAAAGATACCTTTTGCCTTAACTATAAGACCATCAAAAGCAGAACAAGTTAGAGGTAGATCAGTAAGAGTTTACACAGCCTTAGCTAAAGAGCAATTTACAAATTGCATACTATCTATAAATCTAACAGCCAATTTCTTTATATTTACAATTAACGAGATAAATTTCTCAGTGGGGGTAGGAATGATATTTAATTTCCAAGATGGGAATTCATGCAAACCATACTTTATAATGTGATGAAGGTCATACCCTCTCAAATTATGAAAGACAATGGGTAACTGCTTACTTATTTTCCTATTTATATTACAGTTACGACAGGCAGCACCAAGATACTGACCTGTAAATGATCATGGTCCTTAACCTTATTTCTAATAAGTTTTTTACAAAGATAGCAAGTTCTACATGCGATGAACTGCTGTTCCTCATTAGAAGTAAGATTATTCATAGGTTTTTTACCATGATTTTCATAATATGGTAGGACAATTGTGACAGCAATTTCCTCTACTTTCTTTAAAAATTCCAAAACACATTCCAATCCTATAAAATTTAAATATCGAATTGCGTTTGTATAATTATTAATTAATAATAAGCCTGTTGATATCGGTATGTGTATTTGGTGATGTTTTATATCTTTAAGCGAAACAGCCTCAAAATCCGCATAAATTACGAATGGTGGGGTAATTATTTTAGAATAGTTTTTAAGTGTCAAGTTTTTATTTTAAAGGAGTGTGTATAGGGTTGTTCCTATTTGATTTTTAGCGCACAAATCAACATGTGCCTTAAATGTTTAATCCTTATAAAAACCATTTAAACAATGGGGACAGCATTTTACGCGAATTCTGGTGTTACATTCAGTACTAGAATGGCAATTTATAAGTTTATTCAAATTAAAACTGGCGGTATAATGATAATTATCTCCGTCCTATAATAATAAAAGATTAATTGGATTACCACCGACAACATTTGTTCGATTAATTAAGATGAGGTGAGGATGGTGAGGTACGTAATCAATATCATTCAATTGCTTAGAAGGGGTGGTCTTATATTCAAAAACACTGATTGGTAAATTTAACTCACTATTGTTTCTCTCAAATTTTGGTATGCTACAGAATCTCATTGGACAATCAGTAATTGGATACCAAATTTAGTTCGTCCATAAAAGTTGTGTAAGAAGAAACACGCTCCCTATACTTTAAAATTATATCGCGCTTTAAAATCGCTAAAAGACTATATATAAAACACTAATTACCTTGAAAAATGTTTGAATGACCTTGGAAATCATGATGACTTATCAAATGACCTTGAAAATTTTTAAATGACTATGGGAATTATGATGACTTATCCAATGACCATGAGAAACTTTGAATGACCTTGAGAAAAATTATGATGATTCATGGTCTTTGTTTAAATGACATTGAAAAATTTTTGAATGACATTGAAAATTTTGATGACTTATCCAATTATCTTGAATGAGTCATGTTCTTTGTTCAAATGACCTTTCATTTTTTTTGATGAGTCATTGTCTTTGTCCTACAAAATTTGTACTTTTATACCTAGAGAAATTTTTTTTTACCGGGGGATGGTAAAACAAAATTTCATTAAAAACTATATATTTATATATTTATATATCACTTAAACAAATAAGAACAAAATTAATAAAATTCACTTCATTTAACAAAATAAGAGGGTTTCTCCTAGAATCGTGCTAGTCTGCGATGTTAGGCCTGGGGTTTACTGTTAAAATTACACTTTTCATTTCTCTTAATTTCTTTCCAGACTATACAAAAACAATTATCTAACATTTTTTTTAATATTAAATACACTTGAAAAAGACAGTACTGAACGTTAGAATTAATTAAATAAAAGAAATTAATTTACAGTTTAATAAAAAAATACATCCAACTCATTCTGAAACGAATTAATTTCCATCATTACATTTATTTCATAATCAATTATTTAAAAAGAAAATAAATATCGCAACTTCTTCAGCCGCTCGATTCTTCATTCTTTAGTTATTTCTTGTGAATGAAGTCGAGCTTGATGAGATAGAAACTTGACGATTTTGTATTCGGCTTCGTACTGCATTTTATCTTTGAGTCTGTTTTGCGGTTCTCAACACATTTATACCTCCCCTACCTTAAAAAACAGGAACGCCTCTCTTTGTCGTGTCATATTATCAGCAGATTTAAAAAAATAAGAAACAACTTTAATAAATTATTTTAAATTCATTTTGATTCTAGACTGAAAATTTGATAAAAATGAATTTAATAAATATGTGAATAACGCAAATTTCATAAAAAATTAAGTTTAGAACTTTGAAAAAAAACATTTTACTAATACTTATATAAAAGCAAATAAATAATTTTACAAATTAAAATGAATTTTAGTGTAAATTAATTTAAAAATTATTTTCACTCTGATATTTAACTATCCAAAATTATTGTTTTAATATATCAAATTTGAATTTGTATTAATGGCTCAATTTCAGATTTTGATAAATTAATTATTTTTTAATTAAAGTTTCCTTGAATTCTGTTTCCGTATATCAATTGGTAAGTTTGATGGGATATTTATTTGATTTCAATTTTGAACAATAAAATTACTCCTAATTCAAAAATTAAATTTAATGGAATTTTCATTGAATAAAATTAAAAATTCTTTAATTGTGAGTTGATTGGAAAGTAATTGCGGCCATTTATCGAATAGTATTCTACAGTCGACCATGTCGAACCAGAGCTTACTGTCCAATAGCAACAGCGCCACTAGTAATCGGGATCGGCTGTTGATCGCTAAAAAGAGCCGCCAACAACAGCTGGAAAGATGGGAGCATTTTGAGAAAGAGAACCCGAAACCCATTCAAAACGGCGAAAAAAATTCTATGAGAAATATTCAATTCGGCAAAGATGTAATTCTTTTAGAGGCGATTTCGAGGAATGATATCAACGAAGGTTTGGGTTAATATTAATTTTTATTAATTAATCAATTAATTTATTACATAATTAATAAATTGATTAATTTATAATTTAATTAAAATTTGTTTTATTCTAGTTAGTTAATTAATTTTTTTAATTAAAACATTATTTTCATTTTGATTTAATTAATAATTAATTATTAATTTATTCTAATCGAAAAACTGACCTTGATTTCATTATGAGAGCTTTAAATAAGTTTGGAAAATAGTACGAATAAATCGACATTGAATTGTGGGGGGGGTAGGATACCGGGTTTTCAATAACATTTTTATTCAGTCTCAATTGCAATTTAAGGGGGGGGGGCGCTTATGGCTATGCGTTTGAGATTCTTTATATCCAGCCCAAGGGGGGACCAACAACCCACAGCCCCCATCTATTGCTCAATGTTTGTGCCTAAACTTAAAGAATGTGTTTCAAAATATACATCAAAATTAGAATCTGAGTAAGACGCAGATAATCCTTTGGCAATAATAACTAGCAGTGTTAACTTTGTTAAGCCTCCAAAAAGGGAGTTATAGCTATTGATACATAGAGAGTGATTCATATTTAATGACCAGCGGTTAAGTCTAAATAATTCAGTGCCGAACAATTTGTATTTATTGCCATCAGCATATATGAAATATGAAATAAAAACAAATACAGTAAATTCTCCATAAATGCCCCAAAGGTGAAACAAATATTTTTGAAACCCACAAAAATAAGGATTGACAGTTATTGAATTTAATTGAATCAATTTTATGATTCATTTTCTGAGAGCTTTATTTATCCAGCAAAATACCTAGTGAGTGTGACACACACATCGAGAATTATAATTACTCACAGTTGACAATATAATTCATCTGCAAATTTTGTTTTAAGTGAATCCAAGTTCTTTATGAGATTTCTCTAAACTTTATCTTTAAAATATGGCCTTGCATTCAGATGTTGACTGTTACGTGAGGGACACCCAAAACCATTTTACTATATTATCAAAATACCCCCCCCCCGCCCGGATCCCCGACAAGTGAAATTTCGTGAGAGGTTCTTGGCTGCTCACCGGACACATCTATCTTTTCAATCCTATGACCATAGCATGCTGAAATTGGACGACCCTAGCCACATTGACTATTATTGTGACTATGAGAGTTTACAAGCTTTTCACAACAAAAAGAAATTTTTTCTAATCGTGCGTTAGATTCCCAATTCGTTTT